>PVKM010007841.1:0-40423 GCA_004027735.1 Carollia perspicillata | reverse complement strand
TGGCAGGGCTAGAAGAGCACATTTACAGCTATTCCAGCACTCTCCAATGAAAAAGCTGTTCTGGGACACATAGACATTCATAATAATGGTGACTCTCAGGCAGCAGGTCTGGCTTGTACACATCCTCACGATGCCTTTTGCACAGCCCAGGAAGGATGAGGAGAGCCCAACAGAAGGCCCAAGAGGCATCTGGACAGCACAGAGCAAATAAAAGGCTGAACGCTCCTCCACAGAACCCCATTAAAACAAAGTTTATCTATTACAAAGTCACATTTTCCATTTTTCTGCCTTATGAAGTCAGTAATGCTGAAGGGTGTCTAACAGAATCTGCCCTCCAGGATGAGGACAAATGGGGAGCACATAGCTCAGGGATGTCCCTTCAGGGAGGGAGGGAAGAACTGGCTGGAGCCCTGCCATCCATTTGGACCACACACATACACATCGGATTTGGATCATAGTTGCTAGGTTGCCACCAATTTTACTCCATATTGAAATAATGTCTTCCTGCAACCTCCTGCTACCTCCAGCATCACAGGCCCACAGATCTCCCCAACCACGAACTGTTCCCCCAACACCACCAGGATGACATCCTCCCAGTAACAGGCTGTGGAGCCCTCACACAGCCAAGTAACCTACTTGCCACCATTTTTATTTGCTAATTTCCTCTGACATGGGTTTAACTCCTTCTTTGAAGAGGTAGAAGTCACCTGTCTGATTCTAGGGAGATACTTATGTGGCTGTAGAACCTCCAGAACCGCTCCATAGAGGCCAAGGTAGCAGCAAACTGTGATGTTCTGTGAGTCAGTGGGTCCACCGGGGGTTCCCTGGAGAACCAGCAAGTGCGGTTGTACTGCAGGGGGCGCTCTGCCGGCCCCGGGAGAACACAATAGTCTTCCTCTCGCTGCTGCTTGGACACTTCTCATTCCATTTCTTCCTTCTCACCATTTTCCCACGTGTTATTTTCATCCTGACCATGGTCCCCACTGTCATCATCTCTCAAGAACCTGAACTTCTTCATCTTCTTGCTGCTGCTGTGGCCACTGCCTCACAGAGCGAATCTATCACTTCTTACGTGATAATATACAGGGCCCGGCTTCCTGGGTGTGTGAAACGGCACAGGGCCCTGTGCTCAGAAGGACTCCTGTTGTCATCTCGAAATTCTTAACAGTTTTCCGAACGAGAGAACCCACCCTTTCATTTTTGCTTTGGACCCCGTTATTACATAGCCAGTCCTGAAAATATTTCACATGGCTTCACGTCAAACCTCCCCATTCCTTTGGATATTGTTTTTATCTGACCTGATTTGTGGTCTTTCAACCATCCTGGTTGTTCATTTTGACTTTTGTTCCCAGAACTCACCACAGACTGCACATGTGGTCCAGTCAGTAGGAAGCATGTGGGTGCCTCCAACACTGTTCTTCTAAAGTTACCTAAGATCGTGCGAATATTTTTAGTAATAGAAACCAATTCCTGTTTCCTAGGTGTCGGGCATTATGTTACGCCTGTTACGTGAGTTCTTATTTAATCTCCACAACTCTCCTAGTTAAGAAACAGATTTATCCCAGTTTGCAGATAAGAAAACCGTGGCTTAGAGAGGTAGTATAACTTGTTTAAGGTCATACAGTTATGGGTGGCAGAGAATTCAACCCCAGGTCTGATTGACTTTTATACCATGCGCTACTGCAGTTTCTCCCAAGTTATTAAAGACACGTACTGTTTGGGAAGCTAGAGGCAGCCTCTCACACATTGAGCTGCTGGCCAATGCTAATCTTACCATCCACTAATGTTGATCTATGGTGATTCAGTTGAGGTCTCTTTGGATGCTGACTGAGGTACTGCCACGCGGCCATTTCTTTTTCCAGGTTCATGCTTTCTGAGGTCAGGTTCTTTCCTGAGGTTCCCTCTGCACCCCCATCCCAGCTTAGCCTCTATATTATTTTCCAATTGCTGCTGTAGCAAATTACCACAAATTTAGAGGTTCAAAAATACAAATTTAAAATGGTGATGAAAGGAGACTTGACTTTGGGTGAAGAACACACAATACAATACACACGCTGTATTATAGAATCATACACTTCAAACCTATAAAATGTTATTAAAAATGTCACCCCAATAAATAAATTTTTTTAAAAAATACAAATTTGTTATCTAACAATTCTGGAGCTCAGGAGTCTGAAATGGTCCTTCTAGGGCTACAATGAAGATGTCAGCAGAGATGCGTTCCTTCTGGGGGCTCTGGAAGAAATCCACTCTTCCCCTTTTCCATCTTCTAGAAGCTGCAGCATTCCTTGACTTGTGGCCATGTCACTCCAGCCTCCACATCTGTCATCATGTCTCCTCTGACTCTGGCCCTTCTGCCTCTCTCTTTTGAGAATCCCATGATTACAATGACCACCTGGTTAATCCACAATAATCTCCCCATTTTAAGGTCAGATTAGTAACCTTAATCCCATCTGCAACTACAATTCCCTCTTGCCATGTAATATGATACATTCACAGGTTCCAGAAATTAAGACATGGATATCCTTGGGGTCCCCTTTTCTGTGCAGCATAACCTTCCTACCCACCCCTCTGTCTCACACAAGCATAGTTCCCCATGCGACCTAGATTTCAGGGCCTTCTCTATCCTACTCACCTTCCTGTAGATGCATTCTGGTTCTTCTGTACTCAGCTGATAAACATTTACAGAGCACCTATTATGTGCTAGGCATTTTGCTAGGGGTAGAGGGTACCAAGAAGAAAGACATAGTCCCTGTACTGAAGGAGTTCACATCTTGGCTGAGCTGACAGAAAAATCATTAAAGACAACAAAATATGGCAATTACAGGGATAAAAGGGAACACAGACTTGGGTTTGGGGTGGTGAGAGATATGCAAAGATATATTCCTATCACAGATCCACAAAATCAAGGCAGTAGGAAAATCATCTTGGAAAATGAGAATCTGTGATCTGGTCTCAGGAGTTCCTGAAGTGTCAGTGCCCAGTGATGCCGGGCAGAGCTGGCTGCTCAGAGGCGGAGTAGCGCAGGAATACAGACTTCCCTCTGTGCTCCTGAATGCTGGCTTCAGCAGGGGGTCAGTGGCAGCCAGCAGGTACTCATTACCAAGATGAGGGGGATCCCTGCCAAATGGAAGAAGCTATTTACAGTGTTGTGGGGGAGCTCGTCCTAGGTGGTTGATTTCTCATTTCCCCAGTCTGAGGCTGACCTAAAAGAAGGTCTTATTTTGAAAGTTGGAAAGGAAAGAAACTGTTCAATAAGATGTTGTTTTAGCTGCAGCTGGTGTGGCTCAGTAGATTGAGCACTGGCCTGCAAGCCAAAGGGTCACCAGTTTCATTCCCACTCAGGGCACATGCCTGGGTTACAGGCCCAGGTCCCCAGTAGCGGGTGTGTGAGAGGCAACCACACGATGTGTCTCTCCCTTTCTCTAAAAATACATAAATAAAATATTTTTTTAAAAATATGTAGTTTAGTTCCCTTCTGCATCTCAAATGTGGAATCTGAGGAAGGAGCCAGAACTTGTAGGCTTTCAATGATTTATGTTTGTTTTAGATGCTAGTCACAGCCCAGGAGCCTGCCTGCATGTGCCTGGTGACTGACCTTCGTTCCCACCTGTTGGCCGTTCTGTAACTCTGATCACAAGAATCCCAGAAGCTATCATCTGGGTCTGTATGTTCCTGCCCACAGACATTTCCAGACACCAGGGGCCTTGTTTTTAGCTCTGTACTGAACTCTACTGTCTTCTTTCAGAAACACAAGCAAATATATATATATTATATATATGTATATTATATATATATATCTAAATTATAAAATTTAGATATTTAAAATTTATATCTAAAATTTATAATTTAGATATAAATTAAAAATTTATATCTAAATTATAAAATTTAGATATAAAATTATATATATATCTAAAATATAAAATTATATATATATATATAATTTTCCTGTTTAACCTTCCCAGTTATGACAAACCAGGCTTTTATTTAAAACACACACACACGCACACACACTGAGAAATTTCCTGTCCACCTGCATGTAGCCAAAATGCTACTTAAATGAGACTGAACTCATAATAATCAGGCAACATTGTGAAATTACTAGTGCCTGTAGGGCTTTATAGTTGGCCAGGGTATTCTTGGACACTGAATTTTGTTCCTCATAACAACCCTGTGGAACACCTGTCCTCCATGGGAGGGGTCCATTAAGCTCTAAAGACTTTTCAAACCCAAAGTCCACTTCTGAGAATGTTGACTAAATGCAGACTTTTCATTTTGTTTTACATAGAGTAAGATAAATACTACCTTCATCTACTAAAGACTAAACCAGGGATCAGTTGTACTCTCTGCTTTTCGTCCCATATCTGCTACGGAGTCCCCATCCTGATACCTCCAGTGACACAGCATCACCTCCTGAAGCAACCTTCATCTTTGGTTGGTTCTGACTGATGGCCACCCAGAGAGGTTTAGAGATTTCCCTAGTGGGTCTACAAGAGGGCCATGGGAGAAGACAATGCCTTTAAGGGGTTTGGTGTGGGCCCATTTCAGGTTCTCTATATTAGAAATAGCCAGATCCTTTCTCCTGGACAATAAGAATGGCAAGGAGTCACAGAAAAGGTGTATCATCTAATTTAATGTCGTTCCCCCTCAAATAATGCAGGCCGGCTGTTTGTCCCAATACTCGAAGTACTGGGACTTGAAGTTACTCTGTGGCTAAAGAAGACATAGTCTTGCATCTTAACAATAACCCTCCATTAATGAAGGGAATATGGGTGCTTTTCCTCCCTGAAACTTTAAGATTTCAAACTAATATAGAGGTATAATTATTATGCTCATTCTAAAGGTGAAGACATGGAGTCTCTGAAAGATTTAGCAATACACAAGTTCTCCTGGCTAGGAAGGGGCCCAGGGTATGGAATTTAGGTAATTAAAAATGAAACAAAAACCTAGGTGAAATTAAAACAATAATTAAAACTAAATGATAAACTTAAAAAACTTATTGTATGGACTTTAGATAACAAAAACAAAACCCTATCGGAAGGCTTGTATCTCCAGGGAATTACACTGAGCAGAAAAAGCCATTTCCAAACATTACATACTATATGATTCTATTCATATAACATTTTTGAAATGACATTTTAGAAAAGAAGACTAGATAAGTGGTTGACAGGGGTTAGAAATAGGAACAGGGTTGGGAGGCGTGGTTAGCAGGCTTTGACTCTGAAAGGCAGAGCAAGCTTTTCATCAGATGTTCTTTGAGCCAACCTACAGGAAAGCCTTGGCCTCCAGGGCACTTTCTCAGCTTACTGTCTACTCGAGAGAAATTAAGTGAACTTGTAAGTTTTTCACATGGTTAGTGTGACCTTAGGATTAATATGCACAGGTACTTACCTGTGCACAAAGAACATTTATGACAGCTTGGTGCTGCAGAAAGTCACCGGACTCTCAAGGGATGGTGAAGATTGATGACAACCTGCAAACCATTGCATCTGTTTTTTGGAAAGTCAGAACCACCAGATGGCTTGGGAAGCAGAGCCTGAAAACAAGGAGCAGCTCCAGCTTGGTCTAGCTCAATTCCTTCTGAGCTGGTGATGGGTCCTAGCCAACAGGCCAATGGCAAAGGCAGAGATGTATAAGAAGTTTAGTGTACAGTACAGGAGAGGAGGGAAAGGAAAGGACAACACAGTACGAGTGTAGCATTCACAGCGTGAACAGGCCGTCTGGATTCTGCCCCTTTGAGACGGTGAGGCTCTGAGCAAGTCTCTTGGTCTCTCTGAGTTTCTGATTCCCTGTTTGTAAAACAGGGCAATGTGCCCCTGCTCAGCCTCTGTTACCAGGTGACTGAGAGGAACAAATGGAATTATTTGTCAGAATATTTATTTATTTATTTATTTATTTATTTAGTAAAAATTATCTTTGTAAATATTTATGTTGTATGCAAATGCAATGAATAATAATGTGATTTGAAAAGATTCCTACTCATGGTCCCTAAATAAATAATTTCTGTAGCTATGCTTTGGCAAGTTATTTAATTCAGCCTGGAGGCTGGTGGGTCACCACCCTCAAGGATCACACCACTAAATGGGCTGGTGCTGCACTCACCAAGACTTCATGGATGGGGCCAAACAACTGGAGAGGAAGGGGGCACGATGGGCCACGTTAACTTATGCAACCTGCTTACTTGGTTAACCCTTGGTCCAAAGCTGTGGATATAGGAAACCTTTAATAATGAATGAATGATCACCTAATTTGGCAAGGGTTTTTTTCACTTAGGTAATTTGGTAATTGACTAAGTTTGGACATACTGGACAGGAGAGGAGAAGGGACGATCATCGGGGGTGACAGTCTAGCCAGATATCTGCTGGGAGGGAGGCAGTTAGCATTAGGAACCTTCTGTGAGAAAGGTGGCACAGTGTGCCAGAAGGCCTCTGGACTCAGCTCGCTGTGCGGGTAGCCTAGCTTTATCCTCTCTGAGCCACGGTTTCCTCACCTGTAAAACGATACTGACAACAGTGCTCTCCTCATAGAACTGTCCCTGAGGACTAAATGAGATAAACAGATATGAAACAGATGGTACATAATAGGAACACAGTCCTTTGTATCCTGGTTTTTTTTCAAAGAATAGTTGATACCACAACTCCTTTAAAATATCGTTCTGCGCTTGTTTTTCAGAGTGAAGGAAAATAGGAGCCTTGGGTAGCTAAGTTTATCCTCTTTGTTACTTCTAGAAATGCATCTTATCAAGCTTGGGATTTAGAGTCAAACATAGATTCATATCCATGCTCAGCCAGTTACAGTGCTGTGATCTTAAATACATTAATCCTTCCTAATCTCAGTCTCGAATATAGAGTTTAATACTATCTATAAATACGGTTGTTTAGAAAGTTATGTAGGACAGTGTCTTACACACAGTCTGAATGCAATAAATGGCTGTTTTCATCATAAACTTCTTGGGTGTGGCAGAAGGAGTATACAGAGAAATGGAGGACAGTGTCCACAGACATCACTAGTATTTTTCATAATCACCAGTAATCGGTTCTTCCATCTGTGCAGCACTTTTTTCCCACTAGAGTGCAAAGATAGTTCACTCTGAAGGTTCCAGGGGTGTGGATGAACCAACAGAGTGGTGTGATTGCCAAAAAAACACTGGATATAATTCCAATACCACACCTGCAGGACTGGATAACACATTTAAACTGGACATGAACTAATTGGACAGCATACCAGAGGGAGCAAGCTGGATGGGAAAATAGGTGGAAAGATGCCACACAAGGAATGTTCGAAGGACTAGGCCAAGAGAAGCCTAAGAGTAAGTGCAAATAAACCAATAGTTTAAAGGCTAACATGTGAACAGAACTTCATTCATTATATCATTTCCTGGAGGGCAGAACTCAGACCAATGGGTAGACGTTACCTGGGTATAAATGTCAGCTCAGTACAACCAATTTTCTGATGAGGCAGTCAACCAATGGCAATGCAGCAGCCCATCAATGGAACAGGCTGTCCAGTGAGGAAGGACCTGAGTCCCAAAATCTAGCTTTGGGAGAGGCAGAGGGGAGCAGACTCTGGGCTGGACATCTCCCAAGTTCCTCACGACTCTGCAATTCTGTCTCAGGAGGTGCCCACAACTGTTCCAGCAGCTGTAGTCTTGTGTTAGCAAGTCATTTATGTGAACCTTTTCTTCACTGTGTTAATTTGGGAGCACCACAGAGAAAAATACCTTTTAAAATTTAGTATTAGCTATAGTTACTACTATAGATAAGAGGTCCAACATACGTACTCGACAATTACATACTGCTTATTCACTCTAAAGTGGGTACCTGAAGCACCAAACCAACCTCTTTTTTGTGTGAAATTTTTCATTCCAACAATATCATGGAAAAAGGAAACTATATAAAGGAAGCTATACAAAGGAAGCTGTTATTCCTACTAACATGTAAAAACTAATTTTTTATTGGTGTTCAGTTATAGTTGTCCCCATTCCCCCACCTCCGTTGCTCTCCCTTGTCCTGTCCAAGCCCTGCTCCCAAAGACAATCCCCATTCCATTGTCCTTTCTTGTGGGTCCTTTGTACATGTTCTCCTTCTTTCCTCCATTACCCGCCTCCTCCCTCCTCTCTGGTCACTCTCAGGTTGTTCTTTATTTCCATGTCTCTGGTTTTGAAATACTTGTTCTACAGCTGTGAAATATGTCATTAGTATTTTAATAAGGATTGTGTTGAATCTATAAATTGCTTTGGGTAGTATGGACATTTTAACGATGTTAATTCTTCCAATCCATGCACACAGTATATGATTCCACTTACTGGGGTTTCCCTTAATTTCTTTCTTCAGTGCTCTGAGTACAGCTCTTTTACCTCCTTGGTTAAGTTTATCCCTAGGTACTTTATTTTTCTTGTTACTATAGTAAATGAAAATTTTCCCCCTAATTTTTGTTTCTGATATTTCATTGTTGCTGTACAAAAATAACTTTGATTTGTAAATGTTGACTTTGTATCCACTGTTTTGCCAAATTCATTTAATTGGTCAAACAGACAAAATAGATTTCAAAACAAAGGCCATAAAAAGAGACAGAGAAGGTCACTTGATAATACTGAAGGGGAGAATTCATCAAGAAAACATAAACACTATAAACACATATGCACCCAAATATGTAGGGAAAATCTTGGAGGACTTCAAGAAAGATATAGAGCCTGGCTGGTGTAGCTCAGTGGATTGAGCATGGGCCTGTGAAGCAAAGGGTCGCTGGTTCGATTCCCAGTCAGGGCATATGCCTGGGTTCCAGGCCAGGTCCCCAGTAGAGGACACATGAGAGGCAAGCACACATTGATGTTTCTCTCCCATTCTTTCTCTTTCCCTTCCCCTCTCTCTAAAAATGAATAAATAAATAAATATATTTTTTAAAAAAGAAAGAAAGATACAGACAGCAACACACTTAGAGTAGGGGATTTTAACACTCCACTATCAACAATGGACAGATCTTCCAAATAAAGAATCAATAAGGATATTGTGGCACTGAAGGATGTGCTAGATCAAATGGACTTAACTGATATATACAGAACCTTTACCCCAACGCAGCTAAATATACATCCTTTTCAAATGCACATGGAACATTCTCAAAGATGGACCACATGGTAGGACACAAAACAAGCCTCAACAAATTCAAGAAAACTGAAACCATATCAAGCATTTTCTCAGATCACAATGGTTTGAAACTAGAAATCAACCTAAAAGGAAAAACTCAAAAAGTCAAATTTAAGGAGACTGAATATGTTATTAAACAATCAATGGGTTAACAATGAGATCAAAAAAGAATTCAAAAAGTTTCTGGAAACAAATGAAAATGAACACACAATAGCCCAAAACCTATGGAATAAAAACATATTTTTAAGCAAAAAAAAACAAAAAAAGGCTTCCATTTCATGCACATTATTTAATACCACGAACCTCAGTTTCCTTATCTATGAAATGAGGATGATAGTGATATTTACCTAAAAGGACTGTTCATTCATTCATTCAACAAATATTTGAGTATCTATTATGTATCAGGCCTGGCCCTACCTGCTGGGGGCTTATATCATTGAGCTAAAAAAACACAGAGTTCTCATGGAGCTTACATTCCTATGAGGAGAAGGTAGCAAACAACACAGTAAGTAACGTGAAGCGTTGATTCGAACATACTAAGTAAGAGTACTATGAGAAAATAAAGCAGGAAAAGGGATAGGGATGGGAAGGTGGCTTCTGTGAAAGGATTAAGTATGACAGTGAGGCTAAAAGTTACAGGATAGGCAGGTTTGATAGAAAGTCTTTAATGTCAGCTATTATTACCATGAGGACTTGTGGCTTGCAGGACCTACAGCAGTTAAATGTATCATCCTGCTGCTGAATTATTCAATAGGTATGTGTATTCTAAGTGAAAACCAAAAGGGTGTGGATCCTGACATTGTTTTCAGATGGAAGAAAGGAGTAAGTGAACTGTCAAGACTGGGGTTCTGGCATTGACTCCGCTGTGCAAGGATGCTGAAAAGAACCTGCAGAAAATTTAGAAACACAGAAACTGGAGCTCGAACTGCGTTACATCAAGTAAGTGACCTAACTTTTCTAAGTATTAGTTTTTGACCAGGGTGGTTTTGACACTTTGTAATAACATATGTAAAACACTGGGTATACAGTAGTGCAGTTAGCTTACATTATTACTGTCCAAGAAGAAAAACAAAACTCATCTGAATCTTCAGAGATTTTCAGCATGTTCAGAATGAAAAAAACAGGCAGTATTGCTCAGGAGGAACATTCTGCAATCACATGTTGCTAGGAGTTGGACTAAGGTCACTTGTTATGAGACCAAACCAGGAAAACATGAGGAAGTGTTCAACTGATGAAATGCTCAGTCCAGTGCTCAACCTTGCTAGCTCCTTGGCTGCAGTCTTTGGAATTCCAGGAGATGCAAACAAGGACACACTGATTCGCTCACAACAGTTCTTCGTACAAATCTGAGGATGTAGCCAACAAGCAGTCCTAAAGGATTTATGAAGTGTGCTTCTCTCCACAGAGCTTGCAATCCAGGAGATACACAGGCTCCCTTTAGTCAGCCTGTTTTCCCAGCGACCTCTGTGGCGTGGCCCCTCTGCTTCTTACCATGCTGGTTGAGTCTTGGGGAATGAGAATTTAATTTGTTCTGTGTCGAACTTTTTCTCCCAAGGAGAGCTTTGCAAGGGGCTCTTTCTGCTTTCCCAGAAGCGGGAGGGGAGCAAAACTCACATCCCCATCAGTCCCTCTTCTGGAAATTTTGAAGTAAATGAAAGCTTTGGGGTATTTATTGGTGTTAGTGCAGTTTCCACTAGCACTCCCCACACAAGGGGAGCTATTTCTAGAACTGAAAGTCCCCCCTCCCAAGCACTCTAGATACCACAGTAACCCCTACTCTGCTGTTACGGGGCTGCATTGGCGATCTGCCTCTTCCAGCTGTGACCACCTGGCACTTCAGATGGAGGCAAGAGGCATCAACTGACAAGGAGGTCAATTTTGCTGGGTGTAAGTCGGTGCTTCACAGACTATTCATGGTAAAGGACCGGTTTGTTCTCACTGTCAATCCATCAGAGTCTAATGCTTTTATAAAACGCAATAAAAATTAACCGCTAGAAAAAAATTTAAAGACATA
This sequence comes from Carollia perspicillata, assembly GCA_004027735.1. Taxonomy (NCBI): domain Eukaryota; kingdom Metazoa; phylum Chordata; class Mammalia; order Chiroptera; family Phyllostomidae; genus Carollia; species Carollia perspicillata. The sequence continues at coordinate 29,266 of PVKM010007841.1, read as the reverse complement.
AAATGCAAGCCAATGTTTTTATTATTAGACTCAACAGACATAAAATTATTCTGACAAATTGCTATAAAAACTTTAGATGTTTACTCACAACTTCTGTATTTAATCTAGCCATGGACTACACCACCCATCTCAGTCGCTGTTTAGTCACATTTACTTGAAACCAAACGCAAAGCCAATTTACACCATTTCTCTATGAAATAAGATGATATATTTAGTGCAGTGTCTGGCACGGTGTAATCACTCGCTCAGTATTGGCTATTACTATTGCTTTTGCCTCCAGGCTGGTGAGAAGAGGAGTAAACATTAGCCAGGACACAGAGAGGTAGATCCAAGTTCTGCTCTGCTCCTACTAGCCTCGGACAAGTGTCTTTACCATTCTGGGCTTCAGTTCCAAAATTGACAATACATAGTGAAGTGATCTGGAATCTAGACTTCAACATCTAGATCAGTGCCTTATAAGCTTACCTGAAAACAGAGTGAAGAATACATTTGTGTCCCAGGATACAAACTCCCACACACACAATCAAGTGAGCAGCTGCAAAGTGGGCGACATAGTTATCCTTACTGCATGCACACACTGGTTCCTATTTTATTTTCTTAAATGCTGACTGATTTCAACATTTAATTGATTTCAACTCAATCAGTTTCTCAGTTTGAAAAACACCGGAGCAAATGACCTCTACGATGTCCACCCTTGTTGGTAGATTGATGGGACTAACAACTCGTTAAGCGGGTTTCTCTTGGTTATTTACAACTTGATTTCTAGAGTAGGACTGGCATTATTTAAGGCAAGTGCATCTAAAGGATTTTATCTTCGTGTTTAAACCAGTTGTTTCTATGTTGGTATAGTCTTAGAGAATCTATTGGATCACAAATAAGAATGGTCTAAGATGTGGGTGTCTTAGCCATCACACCACTGGATGATAACCTGCCTAGAGGTATCTTTGGAAAAATCCCTACCTACCCTCATGCAAGTTTTCTTCAGCCAAATGTGCCAGGAGTCCAGCTACCAAAACTCACGGACACAGACAGCAATGCGGTGGTTGCCAGAGGGAAGGGAGTGGGTGTGGAAGGGGACTAATATATAGTGACAGGAGACAGTCTGACTTTAGGTGGAGGGCACATAGTGCAATCTACAGACCTAGCATCAACACTTTGAAACCTATATGATCTTATTGACCAATGTTACCCCAATAAATTTAATTTAAAAATAAAAATAAAGAAAGAAAATGTCCTTAGTGGATTCTACTGTCTTGCTCAATTGCCTTCTGCTTTCTGGAGAAAGGCAAGGGGACAGAAGTAAGAGTCAAAGGCCACTGGAAGTGTCAGGACTGAGTTGGTATTTCCATCCCTCCACACGTAGCAGGCGAAGGGGCTTTCTGGAAAAGTAAACACTGACATGCAACCTCCTTTCGGAAGGGATATTTTATAGCCCTTCTCCCCATTTAATGAATAATTTTAACTGTTTTGAATTCAACTCAGTGAGGAATAAAAACACAAAATTATTTTATATCCAATAACTTCCAACTTCCGTGTTCTAACTGCCCCTTTCCTATAGAGTAGTAAAGAGTAGTAACATCTTGACTGCCCTATTACCAGCTAAGTGTTTCACTTTGATTAAGACTTTAATATCATATTCAATACAAAGCTCTGCATGTCTCTCCAGCTAAAGTGAGGCTTGAAGCTTGAGGTGTGGGTCGTGGCAGGGAGGTGGTCTCTTCCCATCGCACCCCCCTTCTCCCTGAGCTTATTCTCCAGGCCATTTCATCTCATGACCATCACAGTGAATTTGAGAGCTAGTTCTGAAGTGAAACCTCTGAAAAATGCTCTGCAAGAAATGCCTGCTCACTTCTTCATGAAGTTCAAGAGCGAGTCCCTACATGAACTACACCACCTTGGTGGGGTGAATTTTCTCACGGGCCAAAGGCCCGTACTTAGATGCCATCCATATCCTGGCTCACTCCTGGGGCACACCTGTTAACTCTTTGTTGAGAGACACTGATGGGTCCACTCATTTGTTGGCGGGAAGTGAGGGGACCAAGGGCTGCTCTCCTGTGGGACACTAGCCAGAAAGGGTAAGTCCCAAGACACCTACCAACTCACTTCAGACCGTGGTATCCAAGAAACCTATCGTCCTTGTCCCATCAAACACGGCACCTTTCCTTCCACTTCTTTTCTTAGCTTTGCAGGGCCTGGGCATACGGAGATTTCTGAGACAGTGAGTGGCTCACCAGCTTTCAGACAAGATTCCCTCCCATGTGAATGTTCCCCAGCTCTCAGCGGGGTTCCACCAAAGGTGGCAATTCTCCCCCGCCCTCCAAGCCTCTTATATGGGTGTAAGGGATGAGAGCAATACGAGGGCTGGCTCTGTTGAAATGACCCCGTTAGAAAAAGTGCCACAGGAACGTGATGGCCACACAACTGCAGTTCTCCGACCACAAACAAAGTGAGGATTTTAAAACACCTTGTTTCAGCTCTGGGCTCATCTCACTTATTTGTAGAAAACAGAAAAGACTCCACTTAGCATTTTGCACCACCTTAGATTCCTACTGCAAGCTACAAGCCAGGTTCTGTGAATACAGCAATGGACAGAACCTTGGTCTCAGCCCTCACAGAACTCACATCTAACGAGCATGAAACCTACATCCCAATCTATGTAATTCGATTGTGACAAGTGCTCTTAAGGAAAAGCATGGAGTGTCAGGAGACTGGACATAGTTGGGGTGTCAGGAAAAGGGTCTGAAAAATTGATACTAACCCAGAGACTGAAGGATAAGAGATAACCAGATGCCGTGAATGGTAAGGGTATCCTAGGAAGGAAATGCACCTGCAGTAGAAAGCAACTTGACTTCCAGGTCAAAGGTCAATTGGGTGCAGGAGATGGGACTTGAGAGGTAGGTAGGAACCAGACTGCCTGGGCCTTCATGGGGCATGTTAAGGGCAGTAGTCTTGATCCCAAGATAAAGCCATTAGAGGTTTTTAAAACAAAGTGGTATCATGATAAAATTTTCATTTAAAAAATGTAATTCTAGCTGAACAGCTGAAAAAGCATCAGATTTTGGCCAAAGTGGATGGTGGAAGAGAGTATAGATGGTAATGTGTAAGTTTTTAAAGCACTTTTACATGTTAGGTCTAATTCCTTTTCAAAGCTAACCTGCTAATCAACGTTCACGAACAAATTTGGATTAATTTAACTTAATTTCTCATACTTTTTATGTCCTGGACTCATAGCCTTGGTCTCCCACTTACTAGCTGTGTGGCTTGGGGAACCTCTGTAAGCCTGTGAGGCGGGCTCTTCAACTGTGCAATGCAGAGAACACTTCTCCTCTTTGACGATTTGAATTAGAATGAAATGAGTGCCTTGGTACAAGGGCACTCAACAAATATTGACTCACCTCAAGCAAATAATCCTGTCAATTAAAAAAAGAGAATGGCCTCTTCTAGCTATTTGATACTATTACTTACACAAAATTCTACATGTGTAAATTATACAAAGGATTGCACAAAATGCTTACTGCAGAATGGCAATTTTTTATCAGATTAGAATAATATGAGACCTAATGGGTGAGTCTGGACTTATCAAAATGGAAATCAATGAGCGGTAGTAAGATTCATGTCTAAAAATAATAGTACACATTACACTAGAAGACTAAAAAGTTTATAATTCTCTTTTGTATAAAAGGGTATCCACATTCCTAATGACACAGCTTCCCAGAAATCTAGTCCTTATCAATATAACTTTGAGAATTTCTGCCTTCCCAGAGGATCTATACCTGTATACTACCAATACTGTATTCTAGAAAAGGGTCAGCAAATGTGCCATTGCTTCTCAATCTGATGCCTAAGATGTTCCCGGCCCAAAAATATTCATATTCAAAGTGGGGAAAAAAATACTCATATTCAAAGTGGGGGGAAAAAGCAACTAAAAACAAGCAATGGGAGCCTAAGTAATATGCCTGGAACTGCATGTACAAAAATAGTGGTACAAAGTGAAAATGAATTTCCCACTAAATCGGAAGCACTCTCTACATCTTCCTGCTTTTTAACATCGCTATCAATTTCTTCATAATTGCATAAAAAATAAGAGTAATAGTCCAAATGCATAAAGCAAGGTATAGTCAGCTTACTTTACTTTTCAGTTATGTGAATTATTTACACATGTACTGTAACAGAGCCATGTATAAACCACCCCAAAGCCTCTCAATAACGTAAATGTAAGGAACCCCAGCTGAGCCTGTTCCAGGCATATGTTCGCAGACCTGGCATTGGCTTTCATTGGGAATCCTCACCATCATCACGTTTTGAATATGGAAAAATACAAAATGGCTTTTTGGTGCCTCCCTTACTCTTGCTCATACTTAGTGAAGAATTCATATGGTGAAACATTAACTGGTGATGGTGAGAATGAACTATCTTAGATGAGGACTGTATAAACATGAATGCAGCTTTAAGAAAGCAATTTTTAAGGGAAAAAGTCCCGTGTCAAGCATAGAAACAACCTGGAATAAATAAATCTGTTTAACAACAGTAGATGAATTTATGGCACATTTATAATTGGCTGGTTATTCAGAGAAGCTAAAAATTGTACTAAACACAGCAAACTATTTGAAATTGATGTGGTAGGGAGAAAAGCTCACTCTCGGCTCCAACTCTGTGTCGTGTGATCAAGGTAGAATACAGCACGAAACCTGGTGGGGGCAGTTCCTACACCTGAATCTAATTTCCGAAGCACGGCCCCAAGTAGGCGCTTTGTGATGAAGTAGACAGGACCACAAATGAATGCTTTTTACCCATGGCTAATACAACACGTGAGCCCTTAGAGAAAGTTATTGCCATCCATTTTTAGTCCATATGCTTTTAATTTCCTTTACCTTCAAATTTAAACATGTAATAGAAAAATCTCCATGGCCAAGAGCAAGCTATGGAATGCTCCTTTTAATGAGGCTAATAAGTGAGTTGCAAGTGTAATCAGAGTGCTTTTGAACGCTTCAACTTAAAACAGCTAATGCTATCATCTCTGTATTTCTCCATTTCAAGGGTAAATAATGTCACATTTCAATGCTTCTTTAGTCATCAAAATGGCTGTGTATATACACATGTGTATACATTTTATATATTTATCTTTACCACAACTGCAAAGAGGTGGAGTGAGGGGAGGTCCAGGGAGTTGCCCAATTTCACCATAAAAGGCATTAAGCCATCAGGAGATGCTCCATCATTTAATTTCTGGTTGAAGTCTTTTTCTAATTCACTGTATGAACACTGTATGGTTTTATTTACACTTCACAAAATCTTAAAGTTGTGCTATGTCAGAAACCTTAGAAATACCTCTAACATTCCACAAGAGAACTTCAAATGCTAAGGACATGGGAATTACATTTTAATTAATTGCACGAAATGGCAATTATCTTCACCCTGAAAACTCTTTAGAAAGAGAGCAACCAACTCAATCCTGTTGTTGGCTGTAATAGTGCCATTGCCCTGAAAAGCTTTTTTTGGTGGTGAAAGACATAAAATTTACTATTTTAACTAATTTTTAAGTGCACACCTTCGTGGCATTAAGTATATTCACGTTGTGAATCCATCACCATTCATCTCCATAATTTTTTCATTTTTCCAATAATCGTACCTACTAAACCATTAAGTTCCCAATCCCCCCTTCCTCCAGCCCTGGCCACCACCTTTCCATTTTCTGGTTCTATGACTGTGACTATGCTAGGTACTTCATACGTGGAACACACAGTATGTGTCCTTTTGTGTCTGACATACTTTGCTTAGCATATCATCGAGGTTAGCCATGTTTCTAGCACGTGTCAGAGCTTTCTTCCTTTTTAAAGCTAAATATTCCCTTGTATTCTATACATTGTGTTCATCCATTCATCCATCGATGCACATTCGGGTAGCTTGTTTTTTGACTATTGTGACTAATGCTGCTGTGAACACTGGTATATGTTCAAGATTTTTCATTTGGTCACATAACCAGAAGTGGAACTGCTGGATCTTTTGGTATTCTGGTTTTATGCCATTCTTCCCATTCTCCCATACCTCAACCAAAGAACGCAACAAATATACCAACCAACACACTTTGTGTGTGTTTTAATCAAAGCAGTGGAAAAACCCCATCGGATTTCTCTTGTGTTACTCCTCACTTAACCTGTTGGAACACTTTGCATCTCTGAACTCCTCGAGGATGCAAGGACCTCCAGGCCCAGGCAAGCCTCCTAGAGATCCCATAGGCAGACTGGCCTCAAGTTTCCCTACTCACAGGAAGCAGGACCCAGTGTGGCTCTGTCTGTAGAAATGCCCCAACACTTACCTCTGCAACACCCCACAGACTCGGGTGTGGATCCTGGGATCAACGTTGGGTTAAGTATAAAACGTGAATTTTTATGGAACTAGTAATGGGAAAACAGGAAGATCAGGGAAGGTGGCGAAATCCTCACCAAGGCCAATGATTGCACGACACCTCACTCCCTAAAGCACTTTTTTCCACCTGCTATACTACTAAAAGGTAGGAGTGTTTCAAACTACGTGAGACTTCACCAATCCCAGAACTTTCCTTTCTTAGAAGTTCTTCCAGGGTTTCTGTCAGAAAGTCCTTTTCTGTTCAAGGAGCAGGGCTGGTGGGGTAAGACGCAACTGGGCGGAGACACTGACTGCTCCCTGTAACTAATCAGAAACATAAGTCGAGGCTATGGCTTAGAGAAATTGTAAGCATATGAAGACGTGTGAGATAAAGTATCATCATGGGGCCAATGCCACATGGAAAAGAACAATTCAGGGACAAGCAGGTGTGCCTTAAGGGGTTGCTTCAGCAGCAGAAGAGATAAGAGCATAGAGAGAATTGTGAGAACCAGCAAAGGAACGGTGACCAGGAATGTTGGAGGACCGGATGATAAAGGGTGAAACTGGGCCTCTTTGCCTTGCTCCCTGTTCCCTTTCCTCCTCACTCAAGTTTCAGTGTAGGACTTTATAATAAAAATGGCCCAAGTCTAAGACAATGACTGGGCTGTGTTGATTAGTGGGTTAGGACTCTTGTACTTTGAAACATCACATACATGGTTTTCCCTCATGGTGGCTCTTCTCACCCTGTGGTAACCAGCAGGTCCAAGCAGGGCCTGACTTTCACAGGCCTTGTTCTCTCTGTGCCCAAGTACATAGGTCACTGCTTTAGGTTCCTCACTGGTCAGCCACCCACTGTGGTGAGGTTCCCAGATAGACGTGAGCCTGGGAGAAGGTAAGAGGTCCTTATTTAGGCATTGAGCCTGAACTGCATAAAATTACCTGAGCCCTGCGGCCAGCTGCAATTTAACATATGATACTCGTGCACTTGGATGTTCATCTGCTGCTGTCCACGTCTTAGGAGTCTTAAGAGAGGAAGGATGGGGGAAACCCTGGCTTCTCTAGTAACATCACCCCAACAGCACTCTCTAGAATAAGCAGCAGGTTGAAGATGTGTGCTATGTCACTGCAGGGTGGTCCTCAACTACTTCATAAAAATAACTTGTATTTTATTTTCACATAAAGGTGACACCAACGGCAATAACATGGGCATTCAATAAATACTGTTCTAGTTACATGAGATTTTAAACATTTATGTTATAGAAAAAAAAATGCTACATCCACACCCATTTCTTAAACAAATAAGATGTAATTTTATTCATGCAGTTACATCAGCAATTTTTAACCAGTGTGCCACAAGAATTTTTAAAACATGCGATGCCTGATTATTCATGTAGGAGCACTGACTTCTTTCCCCTTAGATTGTCGCACAAACAAATGACAACATCCACCCAACGAAAGCTGTCTGATGTCAACGAATCAACATTATACCTATTTTTTTTGTCAGTTTGGCCACAGAATTTTACTAATTAGTTTTTATGTACCATGAGATGAAAGAGGTTGAAAATTGCTGAACTGTATCAATACTGTTCAACATGCAGGGCTTTTTTCCTCCCTGTTTAAGCTGAACTGCACTTTGAGTAGGTTATATTGACAAGTGCCAACTCCTCTAATTAGGTTACCATTTATATTTATAAAAATGGCACAGATTTCTCTGAACCTCTCTCCCAAAATACTCATTCACACTCAGTACTTATGTCAGTCTCCTAAAAGCTCTAAAAATCGTACTGTATGTCAATTCAGTGTAAGTCTTCATGCTGCTGTGCAAACAACTACCCAACTCCCTTTAGCCCCATGCTAAAAACAAGGCAAAGACAGAGGGAGTAACACTCACTCCGCGCCAGGGAAGGTACAATACAGGAACGTGAGCGGGTGTCTGGATCCCTGCACCTGTTTCACACGCCTCGTTCATCTTCTGTCTTCCTTTCTGGGCACGATGGCTCCTTTGATGGAAGGCAAGATGGCTGCCATCCTTCAGTTATCACAGTACTGTACCTTTAGAATGGACAGCATCAGCACTGTGATAACTGAGCCAGGGCAGCCTGTCAGTCACTGTGCAGGCTGGTGGCGTCCTTTCCAGGTGGCCGAATGACTCTCTCTGAAAGCGCCCCATGAAGTGGAAGACTAAAACATCCCCTTCTGGTTTGAGGTGAGGGGAAGCAGAAGAAAAAGTGGGTTCATAGACCAGTAAATGGTGATGCTGAAATATTAAGAGGCCCAGCTGAATTATAACAGAATGAAAGATGAACACATGATTTGTACGTATTAATGTGAATGAGCAAACATGACTATGCAGTAAGCTTTCCAGCTTATTTCACCATGTATTTCTTACATGCACACGTTCACTGACTCTACCTCTGACCTCAATCATTCATGAAACAAATATTTATTGAGGGACTACAATGTTCCAAGACCTCTTCTGGATGCTTAAGTAATTAAGTCAAGTAAGACATGGCCCTGGCTGGGTGCTCAGTTGGTTGGAGCGCTGTCCCCTACACCAAAAGGTTGCAGGTTCAATTTCCAGTCAGGGTATATATTTAGGTTGAGGGTTCAACCCTCAGTCGGGATGCCTATGGGAGGCAACTGGTTGATGTTTCTCTCTCCTTCTCTAAAATCAATACAAAACAAATTCTCAGCTGACGATTAAAAAAAAAAGGTAAGTCAGACATGGTCCCTGTTCTCAAAATGCTCCCAAACACAGCAATAATTCTTCGCTTTTGCCTGACATTCAATAATTTCCTATGTGCTTTCTCATTTGGTTTTCCACAAGAACCCTATTGGGTTGTCAATAAATTTATTTCTTAATTCATCAAAAAAGGGTTCTGAAAATGGGTTAGATATCATTAGCACATTTTACAGATAGAAAATAAAAACCTATAGAGGTTAGGTATTTTACTTGAGACCATGCCCTAAGCTATGGTGAACCTGGGCTCAAATCCATGTTTTATGACTAAGCCCAGGGCTTTTTTCCCTCTACCCCAATCTGGCCATTCAACTCTGTCTATTCAGATTGCACAATTTATACAAAAAGATTTCTGAAAACATCTACTTTTTGCTTCAGATTTTTAGTTTTCTGAGTATCTCATCTCATAAAGCAGAAACTAGTATATGTTTTGTGATTTAAGATATGTACATTAGTAAAAAAAAATGACACTGTTCTTATTCTGAGTGCTAAAAGCATACTCGAGTTGATGACACTGATGACTGCGTGTTGAACACACCTGCGGGGGTTCTCACTGCAGTCAGTGTCAGCCCTACAATTACAGTGGTGCAAGAATCACTGAACACCCCTGGAATGCTGTCTTGAAAAAAATCACACGCTTTGAAATTAACTGTATCTTTGAGATGTACCCTGAAGTCATTTCAGGGATGATTCTTTTATTTAAAAATTACAAAAAAGATTTTGAAATTGGAATCTAGGCTTTAGAATACCGACTTCTTAGGAAAACCATGATTCGCTCTTTTTTTTCCCATGTCAGTCATAAGTTCTCAAGAACTTGACAGATATTTGAAAAATAATTATGTTTTCAATTAGGCATTTGCGGTTTCAAAGACTCATTATATGCACTTTAGATACTAACACCGTACTTCAAATAAGTCAGAAGATGAAACAATTCTTTTGATCAGAAGTCAAAAAATAGAGTACAATGATTCTAGCTCAATTAGTAACTTTTATGCACTATGAAACTGACCTATCTTCAAAAAAGTAATATCCAATGAAAAAACATACCTATACACAAATTAAAATAACATTCTCTAAAGTGCAAAAACAGCTAAAAGTGAAAGAGGTCATTGCCTAGGACTTAGCCAACTGATGTAATACAAAGTTAAAACACGAGAGGGCAATGAAGATTTTTTTAAGAAAAAGCTGGATCCCAGAAAAAGCTGGATTCCAGATTCCTGGAAAATAACTCCACATTTTCACCCAAATTATAAACATCTGTTAAATGAACAAAGATATTGTGATTATGTGAGAATAAAATGTTAAGACAGCTGATCCATGGAAAGGATAAAAAGATAAGCACCCAACATTTCCTGGCCACAAGTTCTGTCCACTTTAGAAAAAATGAATATTCACACTGAAATACTGGGGGGGGATAAGTATGGGAACAAATAAATGACACTGATGTACTGATTAGTTATTAGACTGTTCTTCTCGAAGACTGAATACTACTGCAACAGAATGTCTAAATATGAAGTCCACAAAGATAAACTTAATGTTGGTAATACACTACAAAGTTGAAATTCACTGTATTAGCCAAGACCAAAAACCAGACAACTAAATATTTTTGGTACAATAAGCAGAGAGTAGTTCCTTTATTTTGTATTTTTCTCTCATTTCAATTTTTTCCGATCTAAATCGGGAGCTAAAAAACCAAGAGACCAAGTAATAAAAAGCAAATTGTCATTCTGAATAATTACTGAAATTAATGTTCTCTCAGAATAATTCTAAAGCAGTTTCAAGGAGGAAAACTGTGGGTTTTTAGAATTGTATTTTATAAGTACTAATAAATAAGTGCTTCAAAATGTTAAGTTTTGTTTCTTCTTGGAAATTATTCTCTATAAATGTGATTTAAAAAAGGAACTTAACCTTCCAGAAACATTTTTCCATAGATTTTTCTTCATAAAAATGGAATTACTTTAATTTTAGAACAAGTGAACGCAGTTGCTCTTGCTACAGCATGAAAGTGCAGTGTACAGTAAGAGAGGGAAAAAAAGTGATGTAAAATGCTTTCCTCCAGAGAGTAAACTGATTTTACATTCAGTTCTTCTATGATAAGAACGATACAACTGAGAATGATCTCTCCATGACGCAAGCACCAAATATTACCTAGGGAACCAAGGACTTCTGGCAACTGGTATACTAAAACATACTTTTAAATCTTGTGTAGTAAAAAACCACACAAAAACCATCTTCCATCCCTCTTATCTATGGACCAAAAATGAAAATATAATGATTTTGAACCTTTAAGTACCTGATTACATAGTAAATAACTGGAGATATTAGCAAGCTGTTGGCAATACAAAATATTTGAAAACACTTTTAAACCAAAATAGGTTAATTTAAATCTACCAATCTCCTACTCATGTGTGATTTTTTCCCCCAATGTGAAAACCATTAATTCAACTCAGTGACATTATATCTGACCAAACTGTAACATAAGAATGTACTGTGAACAAAATACTGCTTTGTGAGAGGTACAAAAAATATATATTTGCATTTTATTGCAAAGCTTTGCTGCATTAAGTGTGTTTTAAAACTAACTTGTGCCAAAGTTTCATAGGAAACTTCAAATGGTTGAAAAGGCAAGAAAAAGCTGAGGACCACTGCCCTGTGCAAAGTCTGCCCCAAGTCTCACAGAGAAGCATTAATGGGGGTGTCACTGTTTTACCTACTTTAATAAAGCACTGACCTCTAAATAGGTAGCAGGTCCATCTGGAGGAAAAGACCTATGTATACAACAATGTACAGACAAAAAGAGGAATGTGCTTTCTTGCTCAAAAAGGCTCCAGGAGACTAAAATTCACAAATAAATGGACCGGCCCATCAATTCTGTTATATAGGCTTTTACCCCTTACATGTTCACTCAGCATACACACTTTTAGTCCAACTGTCTACTACACAGTTATTTTACTTTCTGCTTTTGTTCTAGAGCCTATTTCCCCCCCCAAGTTTGGATTTTATAGTCTGCTCACAAGTCACTTTTACTCTGATTTCACCTCGGCATAATACCCTTTTAGAGAAACTAGTCAAAATGATCCACCCCTAGCTACCCGTCTCTAAAAACCCTGTCTCCAACTAACTCATGATCTCATTACTGCAGCAGTGCCATTTAAAAATGCTGGGTCTTAAAGTCTCAAATTCCCTTAACAGGCAGCTAAAGGGGGCGATACCAAAGACTTGTACTGACCTCCAATTGTAGAGCCAGGGGCTGTTCCAGAAACACGATTATATTCATCTTTTCTGCAGAGTTCACCTTTCTCAGATCCTCTATCCTACATCTGTAAAATGAACACATTTCTACTTGTAACATATGCCACAGTGGGGTTGCGCTCATCACTAAATGCTCTATCTTGCACTGTAACTTAACTTAGCACTGTTTACCTGTTATTTACTTAAAGCAACAGTGTTGTTCTTGAAGTCAGGGATTGTTTTCACATCCCTGCACAACATCAGTAGCGATCCTTTCCACAAAGTGCAAAATCAACAAACATTTGATTAACTGATGAACCTCTTCACTTCCCAGGGATTCTCTAAATAGGTTATCAACAAAAATGTGTGTTTAATTCTGGCCTCTGTACGTATGGTCTTAGGCAAAGTACCTGACAGTTTGTCAATGATAAAATGAAAAGGATAGTACTAAATGGCCCCTAAGTCTCTTCCAGTAAGTAACATTACAGAAGCTCATGAGACAAAAGCAAACCCCAACACAGCACCATATCTATCCAAATCAGCACTGTACTTTTTTTCAGAGGACAGGGGTCAGCAACCTTCTGGGCACAGTTACCACCAGTGGAGCTAGAATGGGGAAGGAGGAGAGAAAGTAAATGAAGGATGAATAGAAAATGAACAAAGGTGAATGTTAAGTGGAATCACTAAAATGCCACCAGGTGTCACAATTGTTATTGTGCTATATTCTAACATACCTAGGAGCCTTTTACAAAAGCAGCCATAGCCAGATGTGTGGGTACTTAAATTTTCCCAGGCTGCCCTCACTAGCCGTCCTAGTACCCTGCACATTTTATTGACCTTGAGTAGGGCACAAGTCCTGCATAGAATTCTGCAAGACAGTACTATTAGGTCTCATATACTGTGCTAACAACTCTTGGGGTCCCCAAATCTCCGCATGGAAAGTAGATGACTTTTAAACATAAAATAATTATCATGCAGTCACCTTTTTTGAAATTAATCCACAGACCAAAAGAAGTGATGTTCTAGGCCAGCATCGTCCAAGACAAGTAAAATCCAAGCCACATATGTAATTCAAAATATTCCAGTAGCTACATTTAAAAAGTTAACAGATAAAATTAATTTTACAATATGCTTAAACTCAGTATAACCAAAATATCATCATTGGAACATGTAATCAATATAAAAACTATTCACCCTAACTGGTATGGCTCAGTGGGTTGGATGTCATTCCTTGAACCAAAAGGTCACCAGTTGATTTCAGGTCTGAGCACATGCCTGGGTTTCAGGCCAGGTTCCCAGCTAGGGGCATACAAGAGGCAACCGATCAATGCTTCTCTCCCTCTCTTTCTCCCCCCTTTCCCCCTCCCTAAAAATAAATATATAAAATCTAAATATATATGTAAACTATTCATGAGACATTTTACATTCTCATTTTGGAGTAAGTCTTTGAAATCTGGAACATAGTTTATACTTGTAACATACATCAACTCAGTACTAAATTCATCAGAAACACTTAAGTCTGTATTTGGACTGTATAAAATTTACACATTAAGAAGTCCATGCACGTGCCCAAGTTGTTTCTGAACTTATTTAAGTTTTCCAATACCTGAATCAAATATCAATTTTAAGAATTATATAAAATTTGAAATTCAGTTCTTTATCACCATGGCGGTATTTCAGGCACTTGACAGCTGCACATCTAAGTGGCTACCTGGATTCTTTTAAACCTGAACCAGATTAAGAGATGTTATGCCTTCAACACTAAGTCCTTCTATAGCACCCACCTGGTGCTCAAATTATGCCAAGCATTTTCTGCCCCACTACTGATCCTTACTTAAATTGTCCATATTTCAGTGTTGATCACCTAATTAGCAGCTCTTTCCAAAGACTGAACAACTTCTTTTAGCTCAGACAGACACATCTCAATTCAGGGAAAGAATGGTGACACGGAGATTCGGAGACACAGAGTTCATTTCTGAGGTAAGGGTTGCAGATCCTGACATGGTTACTTCTCTGTCCAGGACATCTGTCACCCTTCAGAAGTTATGGCCATTGTTTATAGTGAGCCTCTCGACCTCCGTCCTCACAGCAGCTGTCACTGCATCCTCAGATTCCTCGCCTTCTTCAGGTGCTCCCTGCCAGCCTACCCACCACAACCTCCTCTATCTCTAGGCAACTTTCTAGCCCACATTCTAGGAGCCCCTTTTTAATTCATTCTGAACAGTGCTTATTATTGTTGACATACTGAAACATATGAATAATTCAATAAATGAATATCGAACTATCCTATTAATCATTCATTTGTCTAGGTACCCAAGTTACATTGAGAAAAGCTTTTCTGAATATGTATGAAAAGCATACCCCCACCCTTCCCCAAAGGAACCAATTACAAACACTGCAGCTTTCCCTCCCTATGTCAAAGTTTAGTGTTCCTCCTGCAGCTGACTTAAAAGTTGATCTTCTAAAGGAGCCGGATTCCTAAGGTAGTTCTATTTTGGGCCTTCTTCCTGTTCCGAAGCTAAAGTTGGAAAGGCTTAGGGGGTGATGTCATGGAAGGGAGACCATTGACTTTTACACAAGGGTCTTCTCCAGCAACCCTGGGGATGCTCAGATGGTGTAAACTGGGGGAAATATTCACTATTCATCTCTTTCCCCTCCCTTGCATTTGAGTCCCAGCTATTCATTAGCCAGCAAGAAACCAAGTTCAAATAAGCATGCAAACGTATTTACATATTTTACTCTTAAACATCTCAGAAATGAAAACACAGGGGAGAAGAAAAATGCCTCAATCCAGGGAACAAGGGTGATCACCTCTTGTCCGCACCCATCCTTCCCACCTCCCCAAGTATCTATCACAGGACTATAGGCAAAGAGGATGGGAGGGACAGCTGGTAAGAAAAATAAAGGGATTATAAATCTAGGAAGCCCAAAGAGGAAAATGATATGGAGGACATTCAGGCCAGAAAGGAGACTCTTGGGTCTCTTCTCTTCCATTGTTTTTCCTCCCTTTTGTATGGTTACATTTGGGGCTGGGTGTGCCTTCTGCTTTGGGAGGCATATTTGGCTCTGGAGAACGAAGAGGGGCCAGGGTGGGGCCCACGGAAAGAGAGCCAGAAACTGCTTAGGCCTGATTCTGGGTTAAGCTCTTAGGGGAAAAATGACGGGGACTACAGGGAGACAGCTGAGGATTCCATTAGAAAACCCAATGTGGAATAAATAACGGCACTGGACCAAGGCGGGGGTCACCTCCATCTCTCGATCTAAACGTTAGCAGTCAGTTAGTTGCTGATTGGTGGGGTGCAGGTCCAGAAAGAACAAAAAAACCAAAGACATCTGTAGACCACAACTTGCCAGGCAGGGGAGACAGATGTGCCCAGTGCAACCGGCAGGTGAAAGCAGCAGTTTCTGACCGATTCTGGGATGAGGGCTGGCTAAAAGCTCCGGGGAACAGAGGATTCCCTCGTTTCTTGGCTCACCTCTCCTCCAAAGCTGGAATAAGCACAGGTGTGGTCCTTCTCCAAGAAGGTGGCTTCTGGTGAGTGGGCAGCAGAGGGAGGGAAAGGATTCTTTGGCCTGGGATGGCAGGGAGAAGCCCTCGGGTCAGCTAAGGCCAGAAGCAGGCGGTCTCTGCCAAGTCCCCTCCCCCTTCTGGAAAAGCGAACTGGACTGGCATAAATTACAGCAATACACCCCCCTCCCAAATAATGCTTCTAATAAAAGAAACAGTCTCTCATGACTACATAAAAAACTGCAAGCTCTAGTTGATGAAAATAAACAGGTGAGCCAGGAGAAGCGGAAAAGACTGGAGCTGAGAGAATGAACCTGAAGAGAAATCGAGGCTTCCCCGCCCTCCTTACACACCCTCATCCCTCTAGCTCGGGAGAATCTGCGTGGCAGGTTGCAAGCTAAAAATGCCACGGTGACAGAGCCCCATCTCTCCGTCCGGCGCCCATTCTCTCTCCTACCCCAGGGTCCGACGTCCCAGCCTCATGCTACCTAGCGCCCCATCCCTGGAATGCGCGGGGCTCACCCTCACCCCGGACCACCGACGCTACCGCCGCGGGGACTCCGGTCTTCCTCTCTCCTACCTCCCTCCTCCTCCTCCTCCTCCTCCTCCGCCTCCTCCTTGCAGACTCCTCCCGCCGGATCCTTCATGTAAACAACATCCAGGCTCTATTTACAGTCGCCGCCGGACCTCGAGGGACTCACGCCAGCACCCTGGAAGAAGGCGGGGGTAGAGGAAAAGCGAGTGCGCAACATTTACACACACACACACCCCACCCCGCCCCTCCGCGCCGCTCCCCCTCCTCGGGGCCGAAGCCGGGCGCCCAGGGGCCACCCGCGCCCCTGTACCTCCAGCGCGATGCCTGACATCCCAGCTAGGGCCTAAGGGAAGCCGCGGAAATGCCCCTGGGCGAGGTCGCCCCCCCTCCCACCCCGCAGAAAGAAAAACACACCGCAACAACAAACCCAAACAAGCAACATGCTTTAAGTCCGTGCATGAGTGCGGAGCCCCGAGCCCGCCCCGCGTCGCTTCCCCGTAGCCCCACTACTTACCCAGAGATGACGAGCTGCGTGCGGTCCCCTCAGGTGGCTGAAGGCAGGCAGGCGACGGGCAGTAGCTCGCCCTCGGCCCTCGCCCGCCGGCCCTCGGCCCGCCCCCGGTGCGGGTGCCGAGTCGGTCAAGCCCGGTGGTGCGTGTGCGCGCGCCGCGGCCAGCCTCGCCAAACGCCTCTGTTCGCCCCACGACTTACCGCGCCCCCGGGCGGGCTCCGGCGCCCACGGCCGGCGCTGCACGGCGGCGCACGGGCGCGCACACGGACGTAGACAGTCGGCGGCAGGAACCCTGCGGCCGCACGCCTCCCGCAGGCGCCCAGTCCCCGCACGCGCCGTCGCCCCCGCTCGGGCCCGCCACCCCCACACCCACCTGCGCCCCCGCGGGTCCCGAGCCCCCCTTCCTTTGTTCTTCCCGCTATTTGCATGAAGAATATCTAATGACGCAGCAAGGCTCGCCACAACGTGACCGTCGCCATTTTTCTGTTTTTATTCTATCTCTGCCATGTGATAGATTGCGCGGGTGGGGGGAGAGTTTGGAAAAGGGAGAGAGACGGGATTAAAAAAAAAAAAAAACAAACTTCCGGGTCTCATGACCGGGAAGGGAGAAAAACAAAAGAGAGACGAGACACAACTGCAAGGGAAGGGTGTGTGTGTGCGTGTGTGTGTGCGCGCGCGCGCGCGCACCCTCTCCTCTGCTCGGCGAAGAGAGGTTGCCGCAGCGGATAAGGAGCATCCATCCTCCAACCTAGGGAGCCCAGTGACCATCGGTGGGTCTAGGTCACACCCTCTAGCCAAGGCGGTCGCCTGTCCTGGTCCCACACCCGCCGCAAACACTCGACGAAGCTGTCAGTTTGGTCCTTTCTGGTGGCCTCCGCTTGCTGGGTACACCACAGAGCTCGCGCTCTAGATCCCGGGCGAGTGTACCGTTCTGGGTTACGTTCAGAGAGGTCTCAGTATTGCCTAGGAAAGAAATGATAAAGTGTTGCCCAAGTTTTAAAATAGTTTGCTTCGATTATGTTGTTTGTAACAATCTAATACCAGTTCGAATCCTTCGGCTCTTTATTTACTCCTTTTCTCTCTGCCCAAAGTGGGACGCACCTTTGTATTGTATTTTATGGGGGTAAGGGGAGGGTTGTTACTGTGGGAACGGACTGTATACATCAAGGACTGATGTCTTTGGGAGAAATTTCTAATAAATGGTCGTTTAGGGTCGGGGAGTATTTTTTAAGAAGACAGTTGATTGGAGCAAGGTGGATTCATGTTGCACTGTCTTATTCACATTCGGAGGACGTGATAGACATTTCATTCTTTCGCAAGTCCTGCCGTGTGCACGGTTGCTGGGAAAAAAAAAATTGAGAACTCTGCCATGGTTTTCAGTGAGGTATAAAATTTTGTACTTTTGTTACTGCTGTAGTTCCTCTGGGCACTTTCACTTTTGTTTCTCTTGAGTCTCCTTTCCGATTTTTTGTCTGTATTTCACAATTCGAAGCAGAAATGACCTGGGTTCCCCAATTTACAGGGGAAGAAACTGAGGCCCTGAGCAGTGAAGGAGTTGCTACAGGTCACACATTTGAGTGGAGTTCGGATTCGTCCCTACTCACCTGATAACTCTGTTAGGGGGTTGGAGATGGAGGGTGGGGGATGGGCGTAGAGCGGGGGATTGCTTAGTAATGTATGGCAGAAATTCGGCTTTGTAAAATTATAATCCAACAAATTAAAGATGGAGAACACTCACCAGATCATTTCCTTCTTAGGATCGGTATGAATTGCTTGTTTCTTCAAGACCCCCTTTCTTAAGATCTGACTCTGTATCTATTAATTCAGATTTCACTTAGTTTTTACCTGGGCAAGTTTATCATCTCGCTGAACAGCCCAACATGATTGTTATGATTTTGTTTAAGAATCACAGAGTTGACCTCTCCCTCTTTGTGCACCCACTGTGTCCTTTGACTATTACTTCCTGGTGACTTGGACACTTCAGTGAACTAGAGGGTAAGGTTGGAGGGCCAGGGACATAACATGCTCATTTTATATCTCCCATGTTTAGCACCTTATCTGGCAATGAGTGAGAGAAGGAAGGAGGCCTGTGAAGATTTTTCCATAATTCCATCCTGACCATTTGTAGGAAATTCCTTCGATGTTTCTGGTAAAGGCAGAACACTAGAGATGCTTTCTGGTTCTGACACCTTTGCAGACCATTTTCGTCAGGCTTCCAGTTAACGGAGACAAGCAAAACATAATTGGTTTTCTTAACTTTGTTTGAACCCAATGCTTTATCTCCCCCTCTTTTATTTATTTTTTTACACTACATTTGTTTCCTCTTCTTCAAATTCATTCCAATTCATATGATTAGTTATGCCAACACTTGCCCTTTGACTTTTGCTTTCATAGACTCCAAAAGGTTGGTGAAATTAAGCTGTGATTTAGCCCTGCTCACCCTGGAATCAAATGATGAGAGGCAACATTCTTAATGAGACTCTGGTTCCTCCTGAAACCCAGTGAACTAAGTGAGGAAGCTGGCAATTAGTTAAGGAGTCAGGTTGAAGAGGGCTGTTGAAAAGATGTCAGCGTCTGGAGAAAAACTGCACATTTGCAGCTTTAAAGACTGGAAAATAACTGATGTTTGCAATTTATTTACATCTCAACGAAGGGTCTGGATTGTCATAGATGAGTTCATACACTTCCAGATTGATGAGGTTCCATTGCATGTATGAACACAAACTGGAACTGCATGTATTCCTTTGCATAGGGCAGATGAAGTTGCTATCCATGAGGATAGCGTCATTACTGATCATGTATTCATTCCAGATAATAATAGTGTGATAATAGTTTTAAGTGTAACAATATCACCTTTCAGCAAGGTGGAGATGAAACCTGATTATATTTAAAGTCATGTGCTCCCTGAAATACAAAGCTGAAGAGAGAAAAAAAGAACATCGCTCAAAAATAGAGGAAATACATCCAGAGTTCTTGTCTTCCAGATACGTGCACTCACACATCACAAAGACGATTGAAGTTTAGTTCTCTGGGTTGTCACATAGGTGCTGATCAAACAGAGTTGCTGTTACAGGCACACCAACAATCTTCGATCTCTCCACTACGCACTTGAAAAACAACAATTTGGTGTGTGAGAGCACGGACTTTGGAATCAGATCCATTAGCTGTGTCTTCCTGGGCAAGTTATTCATCAATTCTGACTCTCCGTTTCTTTATTCATGAAATGAGCGTAATAGCACCTGGAGTTTTTAGGATGTAAAGTCCTAGCATGATACTTTAAACATGACATAATCTTTAAATGAGTGGTTGTAATAATTTTTTTATTGTATTTGTATTTACCTCATGCACTTCTTAGAATTGTTCTATCCCTTTTGGCTTTCTGCTCTTGAACATTCAGCACACCCTCTATTAGTGAAAGTTCTGTGAGTATAAAGATAAATAAGAACAGGTTCTGTCCTCAATAAGTTCCAACAAGCCTCAGAAGCCACATATTCGAGTAACTACTCTGGTGCTGGTAGACTGAAGACACATGCTTGGTTTGTACCAATTTTTGAAGACCTACCTGGGAAGTATTTAATTAAGGTCTAGATTTACTAATACCAAGGCAATGACAAAGCTTATGGAAGTAGTTAGGAAAATGCCCAAGAAAAAACCCCAAACCAAAACACTCACATTTTCACATGAGGAGGATTACTTTTAAAA
Source organism: Carollia perspicillata (assembly GCA_004027735.1). NCBI lineage: Eukaryota > Metazoa > Chordata > Mammalia > Chiroptera > Phyllostomidae > Carollia > Carollia perspicillata. Next base: position 8,694 of record PVKM010007841.1, on the reverse strand, counting down.
GTCCATCTAATCAGTGTAATTCTGCAACTTTTAATTACAGTTTTCTGGTCCAGTATAAAAGTCAGGCTTCTTTTGCATGTGTGTGAAAATATGCAGGTTGAACTTTGAGGTAATGTTAGGAGATGTAGTTAATAAGAAGCACTTCTGGTTGTTAATTAATTAGACCACTTTAATCAAGAACTATTTTCTGAGAAACTTATTCCCAGCCCTGGGTCAGGAGCTAAAAAAAAAAAAAAAGACAATGAAGACATAGACTTTGCCCTTGAGGAACTCATCAAGTGTTTATTGATTATCTACTGGGGATGCAGTGGTGAACAAGATACTCAGTTTATTTGCAGGAGATGGATGTATACAGATATCTTGCCAGCTTCCTCAAGCAGTGTGCAACTGACACAAGGTTTGGGCAAGGCAAAATATCTATTTCCTCCCCACCACTCCGAAGAGCAACTCTTGAAAGAACTGTTTGGTCTCTACAGCCCAAGTGAACTTGGCAATCTCTCTGGCGTTAGGCAAAAGTGTGAAGTAAGCAAGTCATATTCAATTCTCCTCGAGTCTGAGCTACTTAAATAGCCTCCCGTCTCTCTGTTCCTGTCTTTCTGAACTGCTTTGTCCTCCAGAGGACTACTACAGTGTTGATTCTAAAGTGCAAACCCAATCATATTATTCTCCCCCTTAAAAACTGCCATGACTGCTCATTGCATGTCAAGCATGGCACACAAGACCCTTTGTGATCTTGCTCTGCCAAGCCTCAGTCTTGTCCTCCATTATTCCCATGTAGGAGTTGCCAGATTAGTAAATAAAAATACAGGATACACAGTTAAATTTAAATTCCAGGTAAATACCGCTTTTTTGATATAAATATGTCCCAGATATTGCCTGTGACACACATACCAAAATGCATTCCTTGTTTATCTGATACCCAAATGTAAGTAAGCATCCCGTATTTTATCTGGCAACCCTACTTATGCCAGTCTGATTGATTAACTTGCCATTTCCCACTAGCTCCTCATGCCTTTGTAAGTGCTTGATAGCCTCTCAGCCCTGCTCCGTATTCATGTTCTGTTGCTTCTCCAAAGCCCAGTCATGGGGTTCTGGAACTCTGCAGATGGGAGTTTGGAATCCATGTGTTGGGAATGGGCCTGGCCACCTGTGCGCCTTGTTTAGTAACCGGGCTTCAGCCCCAGTTTCTGTTCATCTTTTCCATTCTCCCTCCTGGAACTGGAGTTCTGCCCTGAACCCCGGTTTACTTGGCTGGAACCCCACATGGTTTTCCAGTCTTGCCAACTCTCTCCCTAAGGCTGTGGGGCTAGATTCTTTCTCCCAGCTGTTGGCCGGGTGCCTGACCTAAACTGGATGGGTCACTGAAGCCTGCCTCCAGTGCTGCCACCTTCCTGTCTCGCCTACTACAAAAGATGGATAACAGACTCAAATGAGATCAAGTTTGTAAAAGTGGTTTGTAAAGTGTAAAGCCTTTCTGATGGCAATCTGGCTTAGAGACTAAATTTCAAGCCCTTCACCTGGTGTTGTATATGGAAGCCCCTCTCTGAAGTGCTCTGGATTGCCCTTGCTTCTGCTCATGCCTAGGGATGTAAAATGACGTGGAAAATTTCCAAATGTCCTCTAATTTTGATCAGTGCATTCAACCACACTGGCTGTTGCATTACATTCATTCATTCATTCATTCATTTATTTCTATTGCTTATGCCATCACACTTATCCCAGTTTTCCCCCTTTAACCCCCCTCCACACAGCACCCCCAACTCCCTCAGGCAAGCCCCACACCATTGTTCATGTCCGTGGGTTGTGCGTATAGGTTCTTTGGCTACTCCGTTTCCTATACTGTACTTTACATCCCAATGACTATTCTGTAACTACTTATTGGTACTTCTTAATCCCTTCATCTTTTCCCCCATTCCCTCAGGCCCCCTCCCCATTGGCCACCATCCCCATGTTCTCCATATCTGTGATTCTGTTTCTGTTCTGCTTGTTTGCTTAGTTTGTTTTTGAGAGTCAGTTGTTGATAGTTATGTATTTATTACCATTTTAATGTTGATAGTTTTGATCTTATTTTTCTTAAATAAGTCCCTTTAACATTTCCTGTAATAATGGTTTGCTGATGACGAATTCCTTTAGGGTTTTTTTTTTTTTTTTTTTTTTTTTTTTTTTTTTTTTTTTTTTTTTTTTTTTTTTTTTTGGTCTGGGAAGCTCTTTATCTGCCCTTTAATTCTAAATGATAGTTTTGCTGGGTAGAGTAATATAAGTTGTAGGTCCTTGCTTTTCATCACTTTGAATACCTCTTGCCAATCCCTTCTAGCCTGCAAAGTTTCTTTTGAGAAATCAGCCACAGTCTTATGGGAACACCTTTGTAGGTAACACTCTGCTTTTTTCTTGCTGCTTTTAAGATTCTCTCTTTATCTTTAACCCCTGGCATTTTAATTATGATGTGTCTTGGTGTGGTCCTCTTTGTATCCGTCTTGTTTGGGACTCTCTGTGCTTCCTGAACTTGTATGTCTATTTCCTTTACCAAATTAGGAAAGTTTTTTTTAAATTAGTTTTTCAAATAGATTTCCAATTTCTTGCCCTTTTTCTTCTCCTTCTGGCACCTCTATGATGCTAATGTTGGAATATTCGAAGTTGTCCCAGAGGCACCATACATATCCTTGAGTTTTGGGATTCTTTTTTCTTCTTGCTGCACTGATTAGATGTCTTTTTCTTCATGTTCCAAATCATTGATTTGATTCTTGGCTTCTTCCACTCTGCTGTTGATTCATGGTAAACTGTGCATTTCAATTAGTGCCTTCTTCATTTCTGATTAAATCATTTTTATGCTGTTGAAGTGTCCATTGAGTTCCTTGAGCATCCTTATAACCAGTGTTTTGAACTCTGCACCTGGTAGTTTCTTATCTCTATTTTGTTTAGTTTTTTCCTGGAGTTTTGTTCTGTTCTTTCATTTGGGCCATATTTCTTTGTCTCCTCATTTTGGCAGCCTCCTTGTGTTTGTTTCTATGTATTAGGTAGAGCTGCTTTGACTCTGTGTCTTGGTTGCGTGGCCTAATGTAATAGGTGTCCTGTAGGGTCCAGTGACACAGCCTCCCCTATCACCCAACTGGGTACTCAAGGTGTATACTCTGTGTGGATTGAATATACCTTCCCCTTGTATATAAGTCCTGATTGCTTTTAGCAGGTCAATGGGAGGTATTTACCCACTCCATACAGCTGGTAGGACTGGCTGTGACCCTTGGCCAGTAACAACCACCCTCTATGGCTTGTGGAGGTAGCTCAGTGGTGCTCCAATGTGGTCTGTAACTATCCACTGGGTGCCCAGCCTCTGTGGTTTCCCTGGGTGGTGCAGGCCAAGGTGAGACTCCACCTGTGTTCTGTCTGGGGTCCCTTAGCATAAGCTATAAAGCAATCTGCATATGGCTGCTGCTAGTGCCAGACATAGGGCCATTCAGTGAGAGGTATGGGGGCTGTGCTCAGTTGTTGCTTGTTTGAACAGATTTAGGAAGGTCTGAAGCTTGAGCATAGCCCAGTCCATCATATGGAAAAGCCACTGTTACCAGCTTGGGTGGGCCCATAAGTTGGATGGGGTGGACCCTTAGGTAATTGTCAGGGAAGGGCTTACTGTATGATGGCTCTCAAGAGCCAGACTGATGGAGATTCATATATGGTGCTCCTGTACTGTGGCTCTGTGTGGGACAGGGCTCAGAAAAGGTACATTGGCCACTGTCTGTAGTTCCGTCTGGGAGGAAGCTCCCTCCAGCTCTCACCCTGATGCCAGATACTTCAGTTCCTCCCTGTATGCCACTGGTGCCCTTAAGCTGCTGCCCTGGTGCTGGAGCTCAGAGGGAGTGAGTCTGAATAAGTCCATGTCGGCTCTTGCATTATGAATGGCTCTAGACCATGGCTTTAATTTTTTTAATTTTAATCTTATAATCCAGGACACACCTCTTCATAACTAAAACTAAAGGCTCACAAACTATATCAACCCCGAGTATGTACATGAATTCTGATATTTTCTGTTATATTAATCTTTTATAAATTGGTCAACCCACCAAATTAATTTCGTCACCCACTAATGGGTTGTGACTTGCATCTTACTAAGCACTGATCTGCATTATTTTCACTGAGATTTCCTGTATTAACCAACTGACCAGAACAAATTGTCAAATGTCCACCTCATTCGGTGCTATCTCCAGGAGGACCCACCTTGCTCAAAAAAGAACCTGAGATCACCTCATTGAGTCAGTTGTCCCTCTCTGATAAGGTCAGCAAGCCGCCTACTGCAACCAGACTTTCTAAGCTGCCTGAGGTTAATATGTAAAATTCTTGGCAAGGCTATGTACAAAGAAGGATAACTGCAGAATTAGCACAAATGGCAACTACATTCATCTTAGAATAGGGATATTGTTTGGGGGCAATTCTTTCTCAGACTTTAAAATTATTCCTGGTTGAGTTAAAGAGGCTTTTAGGTTTCTGAGGTTTCACATTGATTTTAGAGATGAAACAGAAATGAAAGCTTTCTCTGTCACTGCTATAATTTTGTTTTACGCTCTTTCCCCCTAAATGGTCAGCTGTTAGTCCGGGATTCAGACTGCTTCCAGAAGGTGGGCAACAGCAGATTCCAGAGAAAATAAGGAAAATGTATGGAAAGGATGCAGAGCTCGGGGGAAAGGGAGAAGACAAGTTATCTAAGGAATTCCATGCTACAGGTAGTCAAGCCAGCCGCTAGGATTCAGAACTCTCCTCCCCTCATGCCCCTTGTCCTGTATTCGGGGCTGCCTCATTCATTATCCTTTATGGTAGGGTTTTACTTCTGTTTGTTTTGTAGGCCTTGAAAAGACCAGTTTCAGATCAATAGTGGCACAAAAGGTAGATTGAAGAGAATTTGAGCAAGAACGGGCGGAGGGGAATTAGAGAGAGATAGTAGAGACAATTGCTTGGCCACAAAGAGAGAAATAAGTGGTAACCAAATGAGCAACATAGAGTCCAGGGGAGAGTTTTGTTTGCCTTTAAAGTGCTTGAAATGATTTACTTGTATACTGATGGAAATGGTCCAGCAGAAGAGAAATTCATGATGTAGGACAGAGAGGGTCTTGAGTCTGCAAGAGGGTAGGATGCAATGTTCAAGTGGAAGCTTTTACCTAGGAGCACTAAGAGTGCAGCCTGATAGGCAGGAGGGAAGGCGGGGTCTGCGGGGTACACCTGCATGGACACACGGGTGTGGCAGAAGTGACTAGACGTTCTCTTCTGGCTCTTTTCTCACTGAGGAAAGAAGCACCATCATCAGCAGGGAGTGAGGATGAGGGATAAGAAAAGAATAGGTATGAAACAGTCTATTAGCAAAAAGCGAAGGTAGGAAAATAGAATGTGGGAAAGTGAATGTGCCAGGGAGATGTAGGATGTTAGCTAGGAAACAGTAAGGGCCTACTTAGTTTCCTGGTGACAAGTTTAAAATCAGACCAGTGTAGGTGAAATGTTCAATTCAACTGGGGTTATGATTTTTCCCCAACCACAATTGGAAATGAAGACAGAACTAAGGTGATCAAGGAAGTTTACTAGGAGTGATTACATTTATTGACCCTGAATTTTGAGTTCAGTAAAGAGGAAATAGAGGGCCGCTGGGGTGAACGACAGTAATAATAATAATAACAACCACACAATAATAATAATAGTGCCTAAGATGCTCCTCTCCCTGATGTTTGCATGACTGGTTCCATCTTCTGGTTCAGTCATTCTCTGACATTGCTCTTTTAACTCTCTTTAGAGTACTTAAGGTATTTTTGTATTACTTTTAAAAATTTACCTATCTACCTACCTATCTGTCTTTCTCTCTATCCGCCATCCGTCCATCTACCTATTTCACACCACTAGAATATAAGCTCCATGAGAGCAGGGACCTTGCTGTAATATTCACTATTTTATAGCCACAGCAATTGTTTTGCACAGGAAAGACTAAAAAGTACTGGATGGAAGAATGATGAGTGATGAGGATGTGATTATCAGGTCTTCACCATCCTGATCATGCTGTCTATGTGTGCTCCTGTTTGTCGGTTTTCTCCTGCTACCTCTGCCCAGAGAAAGCAGATTGCTCCCCCAGGGCTAGAGCCATTTGCTAACCCTTCCACTTCAGGTCTCCTGCGAGGCCTTCCCAGGGTGTGGAGAGGAAAGCTCAAGGAGAATCCTGCCCCAGAACTGTGCACCCGGTGTGTCAAAGGTGAGCCAAAAACGGTGCCAAGAAGACACGGTAGTTTTCTGTTTTGCTTTGTTCAAAACATCTTTATTGAGGTTTAATTTAGATACCATAAAATGTATCCACTTGAAATGTAAACTTTGTTGAGTTTTTGTGAGTTTGTACAATTATACAACCATCACCACAATTCAGTTTTAGGACACCTCCATTACCACAAAGTGTCCTCTTATGCCTGTTTACAAACCATCTCTTTCCCACACCCTGGCCCTAGGCAACCACCGATCTTTCTGTCTCTACAGTTTTGCCTTTTCTAGAATTTCAATACAAACGGAATCATACAGGTCCTGGCCCAGTAACTCAGCTGGTTAGAGCATCAATCCAACACACCAAGGTTGCAAATTCAATCCCCAGTCAGGGCATACACAAAAATCAACCAAGGAATGGATGATAAACAAGTGAAACAACAGCGCTGTCTGGTGTGGCTCAGTGGGTTGAGTGCTGGCCTGCAAATTGAAAGGTGACCAGTTTGAGTCTTTGTCAGGGCACATGCTGGGTTGTGGGGCAAATCCCCAGTTGGGGGCTTGCAAGTGATAGATGTTTCTCTCCCTTTCCCCCTTCCACACCCTCTCTCTAAAAAATAAATAAAATCCTTTAAAAAAATGTTCAACAACTTGTTGATGTCTCTTTCTCTCTTTCCCTGACTCCCTCTTTCTCTAAATCAATAAATAAACAGAATCATACAATATGTTGTCTTTGTGTCAGCCTCCTTCTACTTAGTATAATACTTTTATTGTAATATTCTACTCTACAGATAATACAACATTGTGTTTATCAATTCAGCAGCTGATACATACTATTTCCAGTTTGGGGGCTATTATGAATATTACTACCATAAATATTTGTATGCAAGTCTTTGTGTGGACACATGTTTTCATTTCTTTTGGGTAGATACCTAGGAGTTTAATTGCTGAGTCAAATGGTAAGTGTATATTTAAATTTTCACAAAGTGCTAGTTTTCCAAAGTGGCTATTCCATTTGACATTTCCACTAGCAAAGTATGAGTTTCTCTATGTCCTCACTGACACTTAGCCTTTTTTGTTTTAGTCATTCTAGCAGGTATGTAGTGGTATGTCATTTGGTTTTAATGTTAATTTCTCTTATAACTAATGATATTAAGCATCTTTTCATGTACTAATTTGCCTTTTATATTATATATCTTCTTTAGTGAGGTGATTACTCAACTATTTTGCTCCTTATAGAGCTCTTTTCTTATTGTTGAATTATAGGCATTCTTTAAATATTCTGGATTCAAGTCCTTTATTATCAGATATATGTTTTGTAAATATTTTCATTTTCTTAATTGTGTCTTTTGAAGAGCAGAAGTTTTATTTTTGATCAAATTTAATTTGCTGATTTCTTTGATTGCTCCTACTTTTTGTGTCATGCGTAAGAATTCTTTACCTAATCCAAGGCTGCAAAGATTTCATCTTTTGTTTTCTTTAAGCTGCTATGTATGGTGTAAGGTGAGGGTCAGGTTTTATCTTTCTGTTGGTGGTTATCCAATTGTCTCAGCACCTATTGTTTAAAGGACTGTTTTTCCCCATTGAAATATGAATACTGGGCATCTTTCTTAAAATCACTGGATCAGGTCTGTTACTGGACTTCCCATTTTCTTCCGTCTATCTAACTGTCTATTCTTTCTTGATCATTGTAGCTTTGTAGTAACTTTTAAAGCAAATAGCCCTCTAACTTTCTATATTTCCTTTTCAAAATCGTTTTGCTACTCTATGTTGTTTGTACTGCCGTATAATAATTTTAGGAACAGTTGTCAATTTCCACCTAAAAGCCTATGAAATTTTTATACATATTACATTAAATCTTATACATCAATTTGGGGACATTGCCATGTTAACAATATTGACTCATTCATCCCAGGGACATTGTGTATCTCCCCATTTTTATTAATCCTCTTTAATTTTACTCAGCAATGTTATAGTTTCTAGTATATGAGTTTGCACTTTTCTTGTTAAATTTATTCCTAAGTATTCTATTTTTTTGATGCCATTATAATGAATTATTTTAATTCATTTTAAAATTATTTATTGAGAGTTTACAAAAATACAATTGGTTTTTGTATATTCATCTTGTATTCTACAACCAGAAACTTGTGGAACACACTTATTGGCTCTAGCAGTTTTTTGTAGATTCTTTTAATTAAAATTTTTCAGCCATATTGAGGTGTAATAGACGCATAAAATTGTAATATATTTTATTATGTAACATTAAGTAAACAAGAGATCCAAGATGGCAGAGGAGTAACTGAAAGCTACACTAACCTCCTCCCAGGACGAATCTGGGATTACAACTAAATTGTAGAGAAATCATCCTGAATAACCAACTGAACACCAGCTGGAGAGAAGCTTTACAACCACAAAGAGACAGAAGAAACAGCTTTACCACATGCGACTGGTCGGGAGTGTGTAAGTGATGCCCGTGGGCTG
>PVKM010007840.1:0-40459 GCA_004027735.1 Carollia perspicillata | reverse complement strand
TTTTTTTTCTTGCCCACTTCCCCCCGTGCCCCTCCTCACCTCAGCTGGAGCCATTTCTAGGATAAAAACTGTCCCCAAATAAAACTACACTCGTGGCATAGAGCAGTGACAGAAGCTTCCTTTGGGACTCCAGGACTTCACATGAGTATGAGCAGTGTCTTAATACAATGTCTTGAACTGACGACTGGTTCGCTGGGCCTGACTCCGTATGGAAGTCACTACATGCCCCCTGACATTTCTCACCAAGGACAGGGAAGATGGGGTGGGTGGCGTTTCTGAGCTGAAATGCGACAACTTTAGTCTGACGTGATTTATCCAAGGGACTAAACGGGGGCAATCACTGCTCAGCTAATCAAAATAAACAAGCGTCAATACCAAGGTAGCTCATTTTGAACTACGTGGGTTCTTTCAATATATCTCTATAATGGGCATAAAATGTCAGCTGGTAAAAAAGTGATCGAGACCAGAATAAAATTTAACTGGATTCAAAAAGCCAGAGATACCCTTGATAGCTGTAAAAGCTATTGAAAAGAATAAACACAAAGTTCTGGAATCAGAAATCAGCAGCAACAAGTAGCTTTGGAAAACCAGACCGACGGATTTCTAAAACAGCCTCGGCGTGAAGGGAGGTCCATTTCCATGTGATAACTGTTTTTGTTCAATAGCACTCACTTTCAGTTCACAGCAAATCCGACCCATTCAATTCAGTTGCCTACTGCACCAGTACAAATCTATTTCCAAAATCACGGTCATATTTATGTAAGCATCTGGGAGAGTAGAGCAAAATGCCTCTGCCCTCTGGCAGTCCTAGTATACAATTATTTCTTAGCCATCTCCTTGTGTTGCATTTTTTGGACATTGTGAAAACCAGGGGCATAAAAATTAACTCCAGAGAAAGAAATGACCAAACCAAATCTTATTTTTTAAATCTATGTTTCCCCACCCATTTTCTCTTCAAGTCCATTCTGAATCAAATTAAAAAAAAAAAAAAGATGGCAATGCATTGAAGTGCACGAAAAAAAGTTTAAGTATGATAACGGACCCAACTTGTAAAATAGAATCACAAAAGATTACAACAACGTTATCGCGAACATCTTACTGGTGTAAGTTGCCTCAACTCATGCAACACAGGTCATTCAGAATAAAGAGGAAGGAGCGGCATTTTTAACGCTAATTCCACGTAGGAGACTGGACACCAAATACTCCCATCTTCAGTCACGAAGATTCTTTACTGACAGTATTTTTATTCTATTTGCTCTAGCTCTGGAAATGAATCACAAAGAATGAACATGTCCAGAGGAAAACCAATTAACCTCATTTTAACAGAGATTAAGCTAGGAAGGGCCCGTGTAGTAAGCATCCTATGTTATCTCATTCAAACTATCTGCTAACAACAGCAGGAAAAAGGGTTTTATTCTTACCAATGAATTTCTGAGGCATTGAGCTTTTTCGTTTTGCCACATTGCTTGCTAATCTGTCCAGAACGAGAGCTCTTTCACTTCCCATCTCTGCTTTGATGTGTCTTGCCTCCGCACTCGCTGGTTTGGGAAAATGTAAAAAGAAGAGGGGGAAAAAAATAACATTGGTAAATGGGGGAAAAGAAGAAATACACTGGAAGGAAAAGTGTCAGAGGGTGCACACTCTTTGGTTACCGGTTATGACTGCTCAGGTTCTTGCTGGGGGGCCTGCGGGGGTCAGTGAAGCCAGCACCAACCAGGGCACATTCAAATCTTGCAGTCCTGATGCTGCAATGGGAAAGCCCGACCCATCCCCCCAACCAGTACCTTCATTAGCAAGAGGAAGTATTAAATAAACAGCCTGGACGTGGTTGGTTGCAAACAGATAGATAGATGGAGATCTTCTAACCTCCAATCAGCCTTCTTTCTGATTCTGAGTAACTGCGTGTGACACCTGCAGACTGATATAATTCTTCTTAACAACTTTGAGAAAAAAAAAAAGCATGGTGCCCCAGATTTACTGCTCTGTTTATGTTAATAGCACTTTTGAAAATAGATGCATTTACCCAGATAGCAAGAAATCTACTCAGTGATTTGTGTATTGAAATTCGGAGTGGTTTCTTTTTCTTTCTTTCTTTTTTTTTTTCCCTCCCAGCAGCATGCTCCAGATAGGCGCCTTTCAGTGCCTATCTTTTAAAATTCTATCTCTCTGGGCTCTGCATTATCTGTTTCCTATGCTCTTCACATTTAAAAATTGTCTCAGTTAAAATTTCCCTGAGCAACACTTCTGTCTTGAAATTAAAGAGCAATTTGTATGATGCATCTTTATTACATTTCTAATGAAAAATGTGAATAAAAACTGCCTATGAATGTGGTCTGATTGTCAGTCCATGAGCAAACCTTCCAGGGGTGTAGGCCTGTGGCGCTCAGATGTGCCTGAACATTGGAACCCCCTACAGAGCATGGAGGACACACCTCTGCCCAGGCTCCCCTTTCAGATCAGGGAAATGGGGACCTTTGATGTAGGGACCTGGCTGCAGGATTTTTTCAAGCTCTCCAGATGATTTACAAATGCAGCCAGAATTGAGAATCACTAGAAAACTATCTAATCAACTAAACAGTTAATGGGAATAAATACGGTATAATTCACCCTTGTACAGCAAGCAGTCCCCTTTCAGAGTTCATGTTTAAAGTTCAAAGAGGTACAAGCTGCTCCAAATACAAGGCTTTACACTTTAGCATATGATACTAACCCAAGCTAGATATCAGCAAACTCTTTGTAAAGGGCCAGATAGTAGATATTTTAAAATTTAATGGGACACATCATCAGTATTCCATAAACTCTGTTTGGCTTTTTTTGAAGATTTAAAAAACGTTTTAAATTTATTTTTTAGAGAGAGGGGAAGGGAGGGAGAAAGGGAAGGGGAGAAACATCAACATGATAGAGAAACAGCTGGACCAGGGAACCAATGCACAACTGAGGCACCAGCCCTGACCTGGAATCGAACCAGTGACCTTTCACTTGCTGGGGCGACGCCCAACCAACCAAGCCACGCGGCTCAGGACAGACTCTGTTTTCTCAGCCCAACCCACTAGCCTTTAAAAACGTAGAAACCCCTGTACACAAACAGGCCGCTGGCTGCATTTGGCCTGAGGGTCACAGTTGCTCTCTCCTGCCGTAGGCAAACGTATTGCAATGGTAAAAACATTTCTCACTGTTTTATGATAAGCATTTTGATAGGTCCTAACTAAAATGAAGGATCCATACACTGCTAATATCTCTAAGGAAAAAGGAATTGAAATTAGTTAAATGACAAGAGTAAAAAGCGAGTGATGATTGCAGAATAGATTTTCCCCACCTATACACATGGATTTAGGAATTGTCAGTGCCTGTTCTGGAGCTGAGGTTCGCTCTGTTGAAGAGGTGCTAATATGTGGAAATAATGTCACCAATTCCATGGTCTCTCAGACACTCAGTACCACAAATGGACATGCCCAGAGACCGCTGGCCACCTCTGCAGAAAAGAGACAGAAAAAGGTCTCCAAGGCAAGACTGTCAAGTATGGGCAGGGCAAGGGAACCGAAGCCAAACTAGAAAAAGAGAATTCGAAGTATTAAATATTTTTCACTTTATTATGGGCATGGTTTTGGCTTTGTCTTTTTTTTAAACACTGTGCCAGTCATTATACAATCAAATTATAAAAATGCAGGGTTTAAAGAAATCAGCAATAAAACGAAATCTGGCTCCAAAAAATGATTAAGAGGGTGATAATGATGACCACATTTATGAGACTTGGTGAGTTTCTAGTAAAAAGTAATTCTATGCTCTGAAGAATTAAACCCCAGCCTCCAGTTTAAGCCATTAACAATACTACCTGTGCAATGAACACGGTAAGGGTCGGAATAAGAGGCGTGGGCAGCTTTTGGCCTGGTGGTGAAGGACCGTGACTTTGGCTGGCCAGTTGTTGTAAGTAACTGGCACTTCAGTGACCGGACACTGCCCCTGAGGGAAGTGGGTCCAATTCTGTCTGGCGCAGGCATAAGGCTACATGAGCAAACAGGAAACTATTACACATGCTCCTCTCTTCCACGCAGACCCCCAGCAGACGCAGCACTGCCCAGATCGCCAAGAGCAGAGAGATGAGACAGAGGCCTGGGATTGGGAGGAAGTCCCTGAGGCTGTGAGAAGGAGGCGTTTTTCTCAGAAGCATCAGAGAGGCAGCTCAGTGTGTGTTTTGACTGTGAAGGTTCGTTCTGGCGAACCGAGCACCATGGAGAGTATTCAGTCTAGGCAACACTCCCCCCGCCCCCCACTGCCCTGGTTTTACTACCAAAAAGACTTACGGTGAAACGAGACTGCAACGGGGACTTCGGGAATTGTTAACTTTGTCCCCGCTGACCACTACCATTAGTCTCTCCAGCCACTCCTCCAATGGCCCTGGCCTCACCTGGAGTTGTGTCCGTTCAGCCCCAGGGCTTTCACCCAGCGTTCTGCTGCCAGTCTGGTTTCCTCCTGGTCTCTCCGCAGTCACTGCCTAAAGCCACTATCAGTCACCACAGCAGCCGTCTGGGGACCCGTACTCAATACCCTCTGTATTTGGGAGATGCTAAAGCGGGGCTACATTGACCTAAATAACGTAATTAGGGCATGCCACTCAAAGGCAACCCTCCGAGATAACATCGCCTTTTATCCCTGGTTACTCACCAAGTTTGTCTTGACAGTTATTTCTAGACAAACCTTACCCTGTAAACCAGTGACCAAATGACTCACATCTCAAACACGAAATTCTGGAGGCTATGGATAGACAGATAATTGGAGGCATGGGTGGAGACTTGCCATTTCCACAGCTCCGGTCAGATCGAGAGACATCCTCTGAAACTAAACCAGAGGGCTTCATCCACCCGCACCCTCGCTCAAGACCTCGACGCCAAGAGCCCAACTCTCGTTGATAGATGAATATACTCTAGTGATTGCTAATGGTAATAAAGATCGAGTTCACTGCGTTTGGTGATTCGCCAGGTAGGCAAAGGCGGGACTTTCGATGGAATATGGTACACTCTCATGTTCTTTCCCAAACTGCTAGTCTTTTGCCTTGCAATTCTTGGACAGCCGCTGTCTGATGCCACTAAGCGGGCGCCCTTTAAAACACCAAGAAATGCTTTGGAGTTAAGACAAGCTTTTGAGGATTACAAAGAGTTTAGCCAATACACTGAAAAGGAAAATAAAATTTAAAAAAAGGAGACCATTGGCTCTTGGTCCTCTCCTTCACCTTTAAGACCCAACTCTCTATTTGTACAAAGAGTCTAGACTTGCTATCTTGCTGCATCGAGTCTCAGAAATGTAAGTGGAGGGAAGCCAGTTTGGCAAGATAGCAAAGGGAACAAGATAATGGCTTTAAGTGACGAAATAGGAAATCCGTTCCTGGGTGGTGTTTGGCAGTTTAATGTTGCAAGGGGTGGGTGTGGGGAATATGGGATGGTGGAAAGGACCTGCTGGCACCTTCTGAGCGAGCCCAGAAGGAGGAGGATTGTAATTCTGGGTCAATTCTCCGTCATGGCACTTGCTTACTCTACAGCGGCTACACCGATTTCAAAAAGGTGATTTTAAAGACATGCTGAAAAATAATAATAAAATGAATATGAAGTCTTACTTACGGCATAGATTTCTACCTTTAATCTCTGCAGAAGTCTGAAATAGTGCGTTTGGTGTTGAGTGAACTGTTCCCATGATACCATTTCTATCTTAGAGTGATCGCAGATTTAAGTGTGAAATTTATTGTATTTTTGTTTTTGTTCCAAGTCCTTCACCAGATCGTGAAGAGTTAAACGGAGCTCAAAGGAGAGGCAAGCTTCCTGTGTCTTCTATGGTCTCGGTAGCTAATGGGGAGAGGAGGGAAGGGGCGTTCTCTTGCAACAAGAGTTGTCTCACGAGAGATTGCTATCAGAGACTGAGGCGCGCTGGAACAAAAAAGTTACATAAAAGTGTTGCCTCTTGGAGCAAGTAGAATGAATATTGCCTGTGAGATAGTATTGATTTTTAAGTAGAATAATCAGTTGGGAAACTAGGCTTTTAAGACATGTCAAACTTTTTTCTGTGGTCTGCTGTGTGGTGAAAATGTTTGTTCTGAAACTCACATGCTTGTATTAGCGCAAATGAAACAATGAGAATGAAGATAAGAGGTTTTAACGCCTAGCTTCATAAATACATATAATTATTCAATTGCTTTAAAAAGATTCTTATTGCCAGAACTCATCATACAAAAATATGCCCCGCTCCACGTATTCATAATTTGTGTGAAATGAAGCTAAATGAATCTCTGTGCCAGCTGTTGGTCCCTTTCTGGAATAAGGATCAAACTAACGAGAAAATGAGGTCTGTGGTCCTCTGTATCCATTCTTCTTTTCATAGGTACTCCGCCAAGACAGCAGAACTGGAGTATGCTGAGGGTGTCACTTGTGATGTGGGGGAGGAGACGCACCCCGGAGCAGTGATACCACACGTCTCTGTTAGACCTCTGTATTATACCGATAGATCAAGTGTTCATTCCCTTGTCGGACTGTGAATTTTTCAAGGGTATGGCTTTAACCTTCACTTCTCTTTACAAACAGCTCCGACCTAGGGCCTGACACATACGGAATCTCACACATGCTATCTGAATAAAAGAAAAACAATCGGTAAGGCCAGAAGCCCTCTCACCCAGCACGGCTTTCTTTGGCAGACTGGACTCCAGGCCAAGTCCTTTTTATCTGCTCTGCTTCCATCAAGGCTTGGGACCAACCTGCTTCCCGATGGGGCAGGTTGGCCCCAAGGTGTGTCTCTCACACTAGGCTGCACTTCAAGTCACAACAAGCACTTGATGCGTAAGTGTTGCATCCACGGTAGCAACGGAGCGGCATCACTTTGAAGAGCTAGGGAGGAAGGGATAAGACGTACCACTGGGGATACTCTAGCCATCAGGCTCAGAGTGGAACGCTGGGTCCAGACTGGGACTCCCAATTTTAAGAAGGAAACAGAAAAGGAAAGCATGTAGAGAGCGGTGGCGACAAGCACAAAATCGGCTTATGTTGGATTAAACATTCTTTACATATTGGATTTCAGGAAAAATCACGGCAAGTGGTGGAAATATAATAGAGAGTAGTATATTTACTGACATGTAGTATTGATTATACTTGATTAAGCTGTGACTTTACACACTTTGTAACCTGAAACCACCATGACAACATTTTTGTTAAAAAAAAAAAATCCAAACTTGCTGACTTAGTTAACCCTTTAGTTTTATCTTTTTTGCTGAGACTTAGAGTACGTTGCACGCATCCATCAAACCACCTTATGACATGCAAACTAACTCAGCCTCTGTGTTTCAGCATTTCCCGAATCAGCTTGTACCACCAAAGATAGCTGAAATACTTCTTTTGATACCTTCCTGAGTTTAAATTCCCAAAAAATGTTATGGGGGTGGGAAGTAAGGTGGTAACCTTCTTTCAAAATCAAAAATTTTGAGCTTAGTGTTCACAGAGGGTAGGGTACTGGTCACCGCCACCCCGACTTCCCAGAGACTCGAGACACGCATGTGTGCATATGTATATGTGTATTAGCACATGCGTTACTATATTCTTTTGCTAACCAGATAATTTACAACCTTTTAAAAATATGATCATATTTTCCAAAAGTGAAAGAAGTAGAAAAAACCCAACTGCCATTAACCGATGATGAATGGATAAATAGCATATAGGAAGTCCACAGAACGGAATTTTATTCAGCCATAACGAGAAATGAAGTGCTGACACATGCCAGAACAGGGGTGGTCCCTGAGCACATTATGCTCATGAAGGAAGCGAGGTATCAAAGGCCATGGACTGTATGATGGCATCTGTGTGGGGTGTTCAGAATAGGCAGATCCGGAGAGACAGGAGGCAGGTCACTGGTTGCCAGGGGCTGGAGGGAGGGGAGACGAGGCGGGGAGTGGCTGCCGATGGGGACAGGGTTTCTTTTGAGGGTGACGAAATGTTATGGAATTGGATCGTGGTGATGGCTGCATAGCTGGGTGAATATATTAAAAACTACTACATCGGACACTTTAAAACTGTGAACTTTATAGTATGTGAATTGTTTCTTCCATCTATCTTTGAAAATAAAAAATATGGCTAATCATGAAAATGATGAAAGTTCTAGTGATTTTTAAGTCAGTCACTGAATTTTTGACAAGTCTCAATTTCTTGGTCTCTAAAATGAGGATGTGGGGATTACTCCCTTTAATCTTCCTAGCTTTAAATATTAACGATCGATTTGTAACATAATAGATTTTCATAACTTGGGATTTCTCGCAGTAAGAGCTTTGTCCGTTGTCTGAAATGCGACAGTGCAGGTAGAGATACCCAGGTACTACCTGACTAACTAACCTTAGCATGTTGCTTCAGATACCAAACCCACATTTTGGGTGGGTTTCGTTTAAAGAGAGTGAACAGTTCTCTTTAGAAATAAGGAGGAAATCCAACTCCTTGATAAAACCAAAGATGCCATCAGGATAAAAAGCAGAAGCAGTATAAACCAACGGAATTCAGTTGGCCAGCTCCTAACACCATAAAATAGGCTTTATCTGCAACAAAAGTTTCCTCTCGCTCAAAACCGGTACAGTTAAACTACTCATGGTTTCCACTCCATTTTCCCTGAGTTTCACGTTATTTATGTTATATTTTTGCAATCTTCCTGCTTTAGAATGTTCAAACTATTCAGCCGCAGCTACAGCTGTCAGACACCAAATCTCATGAGGACTTGTACCTAAGCAAGTGGTCCGAGTGACCAAAAAAAAAAAAAACCCGTCAGACAACACAAGCTACAGGACGGGCTGATGGTCAATGGGCTGAAACAAAGGACAGCGACGGAGATGGGACACAGCAAAGTTTCAGGCTGTTTGGACTGAAGAATGAAAAGGAAATAAAACCCCACTTGATACATGGCAAGGATCTAGTGTTTCTTATTTTCTTCTTTTAGGATTTTATTAATCTATTTTGAGAGAGAGGGGGAGAGAGGGAGAGAAATATATACCAGTTGCCTCTTGCACACCCCCATCTGGGTACTGGCCAGCAACCCAGGCATGTGCCCTGACTGGGGATCGAACCGGCGACCTTTCAGTTCACAGGCTGGCACTCAACCCACTGAACCACACCAGCCAGGGCTGAATCTAGTGTTTCAGCCAATCAGCATTAGACATATTTTCAAAATACCGAATAAAATATGAAATTCCCAAAGCCAAACATAAGCATCGCAACAAATCTTATGACTAGACAGGTATATGATTTTGGGGCCTCGTGCAAAGAAAACCCTTGCAGATTTAGTCAGCTGTGCCCTAGCCACCCTCAAGCTGCTCTGTTCTCAATCTCTGCTATTTCAGTTCATGGCAACAGCATTTTTCCTCACACGCCACATCAATCTGTTAGAAAGTCCTATTGGTGCTATGCTTACATATATTTAAGAATTAGAACACGTCTCACCGCTCCTACCACAACCAAGACACAATTTTCTCTTGCTTGAATGATGGCAATGGACTCCTAACTGGACTCTAATTCCCCTTCTCACCCCAAAGACAATCTATTCTCAATAGCAAGTGGAGTGATTCTTTCCCAAGGAGACGTCCCATCATGTTACTTCTGGTCAAAACCCTCTGAAGATTTTAAATTTCTCTTAAAGTAAGTCGAAGTTTTCTCAGTGGCCTACGAAGCCCTATAAGGTCTGCTTTCCCATTCCCTCTCTGGCCTCATGTCCACTCCAATCACACAGGATTATTTCTACTTCGTCAAACGCAAGCCCCAGGGCCTTTGCACTTGCTGTTTCCTGGTTATCTTCAAGGCTCCCTCCGCAACCCTTTCGAAGCCTTCCCAGTACTTATTTCATTTTTTAAATTCATTTATTTGTTTTATTAAATCTATTGCAGTAACATTAGTTAATAACATTCTATTAATTTCAGGTGTACAATTTTATCTTTCTGTTATTTGTTTATTTTTTAAATTATGTTATTGATTATGCTATTGCAGTTGCCCCAAGTTTTCCCCCTCTGCACCCCCACCCAGCAACCCCCACTCCCTCAGGCGGTCCCCACATCAGGTATACGATTTTGTAAGGTGACACATACTCTGCTGTGTGTTCACCACCTGAAGCCTAGTCTCCTTCCGCCACCATCTAGTTGATCCTTTTTACCCTCTTCATCTCCCCCGCGCCCAGCATTTTTCTTGATACTGTTGGCTACCTTCAAGCATACTGTACTAGTTACTCGTTTCCTTTGTGTACGGTCTGTCTTTCCCCATGGAAACATCGACCCCACGAGGGCAGGACTTTTCCACGTTGGTACTGACCGTGCGTCCCGCCGCCCAGAACGGCAGCTGCTCGCTAACCGTGCGCAGCAGGCGTGCCGCGTGGACTCACCGGTCTCGCCCGGGTCAGCGCTCTGCAGAAATGTCCGGCAGCGCTCCTTGTGCTCCTCAAGGGAACTTCTCTGCTTGTAACTCCTTCCGCAAAACTCGCATTTGTAGGGTTTCTCAACTATAAGGAGAGCACAGGGGGCACTCGGTGACCCTCCGGGTTACAGAACAAGTGGTGAATTGGAGCTCTGCGGACACCGCCCTCTGGGAAGCAGACGGCCGAGCGCAGCCAGGGAACTGGGGTGGCTCTGCGGCTGCGTTACTTTTACATTTGGTACAGTGAAGTAGGGTTACGGTCTACGCTGGATTATGATGTTTGACTGTTCTTCGACAGGAAAGCCGCCTTTCACCCATGAAAGGATGTGGATTTAATGATTAGCACTGAACGTGGTGGTTTGGCTCTAGGTCCAATCTTGCTTCTTTAGGAAACAATATGGGGCCTTTTTATTCTTCAAGGACGTTTGTGTGGTTTAAGAACAAAATAGGAAGAGATCACTTACGGCGTGACATCCATCTGATTGTACGCGAAGAGGGCTCTACTCCGTGGGAGTCAGCCGTTTGGCTAGAAACTAATGGCCTTTTTTGAGCATCGACATATTTAGATAAATTCAGCTCATCCTTGCCAAGTGGCTATGCCAAAGTCTAGGCTAAATCAATAAAAACGGACGGATGAACTGAGGATATTTTTGAATAGTAGAAATAAGAATCGCAAAAATGACTGCAACTTAATTTCTAAGATTAAAAAAACACAAAGGTTTCCACAAAAACTCATCCATATAATTCAGGCCCTTTATTGTCCCAAGTCTTCCAAAAGCGCCAATGCTTAAAATGTGTAAATAATAACTTCAACTCCGTGTGCAGGGCTGGCCCTTCTGATCTGTTGAAAACGTGTGCTCTATAAATTTGTCAGAGTTTTAGAAGCTGAGATTTTAAAGTTTTCGAATCCTCTTGCTCTGTTTAAAACAGAGCCTTTGGGACTTAAAGCACTCCGAAGATCCTTATGGAAACCCAAATTAACATAAATGTAGGTTTGCTGGGGCTAAAACTGTTAAGTTTCCACAGAAATTGGTGTCTGGTAAAGTCTCTCTTAAAAGTGACTGCTACCATTGGCCCTTCCTTGAAAACAGCAGCAGAAGAGAACTGCTCTCATTTTGGGGACCAAACTCAGCCTTAATTCATTACTCTGAACACTGAGCTGTAAACAAAACCCTTCTTTTGCTATGTATCTATTTATGATGTCTCACAGTGCGCTTTGTTGGGGTTGACTTGATTAATCCTTAGTCTCTGAACTGTGACCCGCAGAGGATCTGGGGTTGGCGTTTAGTCAAAGCAGTATGTGGATTGACTTAAAAACAGAACTTGGTTTTCTCTTCGATTAAAATGTTGTCAGATAACATCAAGAACATGAGGTCCCAAATTTGAAAAATAGAGTCAGTTTTATTTTTCTAGGAGGGAAATTCTAGATGTTAAAAACAAATGTATTATCTTGTTTGGTTAAAATCAGAAGTAAAATATACCAAGAGAAGACATTGTTTTTTAAATCATTCTGACTGCTGCTTCTCTTTTAGAGATTAAAAATAAATAGACCGATTAAGAAGAAAGCTGGGTTTAAGAAATTCAGCTCATGTACACCAAAACTAAGACAATGATACTTACATTTCAATTAAAAAAAAAATTAGCCCAGAATGGCCAAAATAACCACCTACCAATGATTTATACCCAGTTTACAGTTTAATATAGTGTATACATTATACAACATCAGCTTGTCTAGACTTTTGAATAAAAAGTATATGTTTGTGTGTGTTTTAAGGAAAACAATCTTTTTCATAGAAAGAAAGTATTTTCTTTTAATAAGAAAATACTGATGGCTATCATTTTTTCACAAGAATGAAAAAGGCAAAAACCAAAAATGAAAAAGGCCCTTTTATAGGGCAGGCTCTTCCTGTCTCAGTTGTTCTCTAGGGGAGCAAGGATGGCGAGGAGATGATCATCCCCAGTGAGCCAGACGGAGAGCAATTAATGCCTTAATGGGAGTGTAATTAGCCCTAGAGGTCTCTGCTGCTGTAACCCTTCAGAACAGGGATGACGGATGAACGCCTCCCTGCTCAACTCCTTCTCATTTGCACAGGGGGCGCCGAGGGACACACGCAGCCGGCAGGGAATGCTCATCCCGCTCACTTACCAGAATGTGTTCTGAGATGACCTGTAAGTGCATCCCTTCTCTGGCACGCGTAGTTGCAGAGATGACACTTAAAAGGTTTTTCCCCTGTGTGCAGTTTAATGTGGCGGAGGAGGTTACCTTTCTGAGTAAAAGATGCCCCGCACTGATTACACTGGAATGGGCGTTCACCTTTAAAAACGACAAAAAGGAGATTTCTGATCACTGGCAAGTGGCGAAGCCTAGGCAGCGACTAGACGCCTTTGGCAGAGGCTCATCTTAGATGGCTCTGTTCTTTTTTTTTAAAGATTTTATTTATTTATCTTTAGAGGGGAAGGGAAGGAGAGAGGGAGAGAAATACCAATGTATGGTTGCCTCTCGTGCGTCCCCTGCTGGGAACTGGCCTGCAACCCAGGCATGTGCCCTGACTGGGAATCGAACCGCGATCCTTTGGTTCTCAGGCCCTCGCTCAATCCACTGAGCTGCACCAGCCAGGGCAGACGGCTCTGTTCTTATTGGGATCAGCTGGGAGCTGTACTTCAAGGCAAATGTAAGACTTCCTCAGGGAAACTTCCCTCTAGAAGGGAAAGAACACTCACCTACTGCCTACCAAGGCTATTTTAGGTATCATCTTGTCTTGAATCAGATCAAAAAATAAAATAAAATGAAAACAAGAGTAGCTCTAGATGTAAATTTTCACATTACTTAGCAATCCTTTTAAATATAAGCTCAGTCTGAAAAAAAAAAAAAGAGCCACAGACTCAAGTCCTAACATGCTCTTGGGGGCCGGGAATGCTTCTTTTAAAGGATTCATAACAGACGGAATCTGTTGGACTCAGTGGGACTCATATTTTTATGCATCTCTCTAGACTGTTTATTGTCTGAAGATAAATTTTTTAAAACTGGTGATAAAAGCTATATCCTTTCATCTATCAAATTTGAACCCAATATCATGAGATCTGCTTTTTATAAAAGTTATGCAAAAATATAACAAAGATGCTTAAGAAGCATATCACACAATCCAACTCCTACCTATTAACCGAAGAAAAAAAAATATTTGGCTGACCCAGAGCACTGCTCTCTATGGTTCTTTTTTTTTTAATTCATAATATTTGCAATGTTTGCCAAATGCATTATGAAGCAGGAATAAAAATTACTGGGTAAATGGAAATGCAGAGAGGGAGAGATGCATCAGAATTCTAGCAAAAAATCAAAAGTCGTCCCACATTCCAACATTTCATTTCTCACACAGCTGCGTTAGGACAGTTTTCAGAAAAATGGATAAAGGAGGCTATTTACCAGTATGGCTCCGCTTATGAACCATTAAGACATTGAAGCTAATGCAGGATAATCCACACACATCGCAGTTCATCTTGCCACTGGTCGGCCTGTTACTATCGTACGAGACGACATGTCTCTCCAACTTAATGTTTTCATATTCATTATACTCTCTTGAATAGCTGTAAGGAATTTCAGGCTCTTCTGCATTTCCCATGGGCTCTGGTTTCAAAACATTCTCATCCCTTTCACTGTATTCATCTTTCACTTTCATTGAATCGTCTGCGGGGAGGAAAATGCAAGAAATGAACAATGATTGTATTTGGAGCTCTCCAAGCGGCTCAAAGAGCAGACCCACAACTGACAAATAGTGAAGCTAACATAATATTACACATATATGAAAACAAGAAAACGCCCTGAAGAGGATCACTAATCATTGGAATTCGGAACCATAGTCAGGGGGAAACACACACGTGCGCACACACGCACACGCACACACACACACACACACACAAATGACAGCATTTTAGGCCATCCAGAAAATTCGAGATAATAGATTTTAGCTATGCCTTCTCAAAGCAACTATGAAAAAGAGCATTTGAGCAACTCTCGTCCGGTGCTGGGGGAGAAGAAAGGTTTTCAGACCCAGTACCTTTTTTGGTGGCTTCAATGAAAAGGCAAGGTGATGTGCTCTTTGGTCGCAAGAAGAGAATACTGTTTTAATTCGCCCGACGCATCCAACTCAAACCGCTAAGACTGACAGTTGGAGAGTTACTATTGCTTTTCTGACTTTATGCCATGCTTTGCCTCTTCCCCTTCCATGTTGATGAACTGCTAATGTGAGTCTTATCTATCTCTCTTGAAACTGATAAAGAGACATTGAAAGTAGAGGAAGCTGGCAGTACTAGTGAAATACTGTTGAGAAAGACAAAAGGAGAAGTACTTCTTTAACACAACCTTCTAAAGAGTCACTTTCATTGACAGGTAAATGGAGCTCAAACCAAGCAAGGGGAAGGGCACCTATACCCAAGTCAGGGCGGGCTGAACTCAAGATCCCGGAACTGTGGGACCGGACAGGGAGAAGGGTCTGGTCCAAGCGAGCTGGCTGACCAGGTACCATCTTAAATAGAGCTGCCACACTCTTAAACTGAAGAGCATACGGAACAAAGACGGCACATTTACGTACCAACCCTAACCAAACCTAACTAGTTGCCTGAGGTGATAATAATAAACATTTATAAGGGATTTTCATATATAAAACACGCTGCATAAATGCTTTTTCAGACACCCATTCTTAGAAATTGGAAGTCGTACCTCCCCACGAGGAATCGTAAATCAATGGAAATATTAGGGCTGGAAGGGAATTTAGAGATCATCTAATCCGACTCCCTTGTTTTTCAAATAAGGCAGTTTGGGAACAGAGATGTTTTGGGTGATTTGTTTAAGGTTACACAGCCAGTTAACGACAGATAGGATTAGAATGCTGAACTTGGATTTGACCTCTCACAGTAGCCACACCAAGTCTACGTGGCTTATTACTAACATATTACACATTCTCCCATCGGTGGTGTAGATGTAAAAAACCAAAACACTCTGAAGAAAAGATAGTTTAAAAAAAACGACATCCCTTCAAAAACACCGGTGAGTGCAGCTCCCGTTGCCACCCAGGAGGAAGTACAACTGCAGCTGTGCCTGGCTTGCTACCTTCAACCAAGTTTCAATTTTCACTTCTATCAAGGTTACCTTTCATCTATATTAACTGTGTTTGCTTAATAGAGCACGACAGGGCCCAACCGCCAACAGAGGAGCCATCGCTGCAACCCCGTCCCACCGCTTCTCAGCCCGGTTCATGGTTCACAGCCTCTCACTCTCTGGTTGAAAGACACGTAGGGCCACTGGAGGAGTCCTACATGCTTCAGCCGTGCCCATCCTGTGCATCTGGGTTATTACAGCAATCGACACCCATTTCCTAGATGGAAAGAGGTTCAACCGTTTCTTTCTCTGGACAGGTCTCACCTGCTTTCAGATGGAATTTGTTTGCTTAAGTGATTTTTCTTTAAAAAAAAAATTTTTTTTTTAGAGAAGGATGCACCTGAGGCGCGCACTCTCCTCTCTTCCTCCATGACTCCAGCTGTGGGTGATATCCCACCAAAGCTCGAGTGCTCTTCAGTTTGCATGTAGGCGTTGAAAAGAACCTCAACGGAAAACTTCAGCTACTGAAAACCAAAAACAGCAGGTAGAAAAGGACCAGCAGAAAAAAAAAATCCTTTTAATTTTGGTTATAAGATGTTAATGTGAACAGACTCAGGGCTTTCCGTGGTCAGTGACAATTAAAAATGGGTAAGGGCAATGTGGTGGGTCTCTCTGAAAACATGGAACAGAACAGAGTTGGTTGCTCCTTCCCTCAGGACTGTGGCTTTAGTAAACTTGACTTAGAACTCAAGACACACCTACCAGGCTCAAGACAACATCTTGGCGCTTGTCCTTAGGACTCAGCTATAGAACAAGGAAGGCAGTGTTGGAGACCAAGGGGCCCAAGGGGAAGCATGAGAGTCATGGACAGGCATTAGGGATGTTTCCCGGACCTACTGGACCCAAAGAGTCCCTGGTATAGTTATTGGTTTGCCCTTAGCGTCGTCTTACCAGTTTTATTTTTTTAATTATTTATTTATTTATTTTTAGAGAGAGGGGAAGGGAAGGAGAGAAAGAGAGGGAGAGAAACATCAGTGTGTGGTTGCCTCTAGCACACCCCATACTGGGAATATGGCCTGCAACCCAGGCATGTGCCCTGACTGGGAATCGAACCGGCGACCCGCTCATTCGCACGCCTGCACTCAATCCACTGAGCCACAACAGCCAGGGCACGTCTTACCAGTTTTAGATAAAAGGTCTGCATGGCCTCTGCACATAGTTACAGATCAACATTTCGATATGGTTTACCATGTGAAGGTTAACAGAGTTAAATATTAGAATACATTTAGCATCTAAAACACAAGTGAGAGATTATTGGGCTTAGCACCCTGTCTCCAAATATAGTTCACCGAAACTACCAGGGAAGACACTAGTCTGCTCTAGTGAAGAGATTCATTCTCTCCCTTGGGAGGTAGATTTATTGGAACAGAGGAAAGGAAGGGATTCTACTTAGTATCCATCTCTTGAAAATATCCATAAACATGTCTAAAACCAAACTTGTCCTCTATCAACCCAAACCTGCTTCTCATGCACGACTTTTTAATATTTAAAAATGGCATCCTCCTTTTTCCATTCTCTAAGGCTTGAAGCCAGAATTCTTTTCCTTTCGACCTTCGTGCCCAGTCAGCCCCAAGGACCTGCAGATTCTAGGTCCTCAGGCTGTCCAGATGGCAACTCCCCTCTCCCATTCCCTCTGCAATTTAGTTGTTGGGCCCCTCATTTCGTCACATCCACACTCCTCCTCTGTCAGCATTCTTTTCTAGATGCACTGCAAAAGTAATCTCCGCCTACTTCCTCTACGGCCTCCAAACTGATGTAAAATTCCCTTTGTCCAGCTTGGGCCTGAATACTCTCCTGAATCTGCTCCCCTGAAGACCGGTCATCTCCTGATTCCTAAACCGAAGGCCTTCGTGTGCTCTTCTCCCCAGCTTCTCTGTGGCCCCTGCTGTAGGTCGCTATTCCTCGTTCTTCTATTCTCCTCCTTCCTCGCCGAAGCTTCCTTCTTTCCTTACCTTGTGGATTGCTTCTTTCTAGCTCTTTTTGCTCCCCCTGCTCCCTAAATACTGTCCTTAATTCTCCTTTTTCTTCCCTCTATCCATCTCCCCATGGCAACTTCATCTACTCTTGAGGTTTCAACTAGCATTCTGTATGAATAATCCCCAAATCTATATACAATCTCTCTCCTTCCCCAGATTTCTCTTCCCACAGGCCTCCTACGTCACTTCTCAATTACTCAGGCTAGGGTCTCTACGGTCGTCTTTCCTCCCTCTAGTTTTGCCCCACATTCAATCAGCCACCTGTTGGTTCTGTTTTTGTACTCTGTCTCCAATCTGCTTCTCCTCCCCTCTGTGTCGCACGCCCAGGATCCTAAATCTCAGACCTGATTTCCCTTTCCAAGATCTACTGCGGCGGCCTCCACTTTGTTCTTCCCGACCCCTTTCTCTCTCCTCCGCAGCTCGCCCTACGCATCACCACCGTATCACTCTTCCTCAACAATAGCTCCCGGCATACCGTGGCCCTGTCAGAATTCTTCAATATTCTACATCACCAACAAAATTAAATCCAAGCTAGAAACAAAGACTTTAAAAGAGACTTTCAACAGCTGGCCGCAACCTATCTTTGTGATATTGGTTTTGATTACTCAGATATCTTTAACCAAACTAAACAACTTCTAAGTATTCTTGATGTTATTTCTTCCACTGCCTAAAAGGTCTTTCCCAACACTGCCTCAGGTCCAAATCCTACATTTCTTTTTTTTTTTTTTCTTCTACACATCTTTTAAGATCAAACTGACAGGCCATTCTCCACCCCCCATGAAGACCTCCCTTGTTCCCCCACCTGCAAAATAATATACTCCTCCTTTCTCTGAGTCGCTGGTAAACTCGCCTCATCTCTTACATGGACATGAAAACTCTCTGAGGTCAGAAGATACACAGGGTTTTTGTTTGTTTGTTTGTGGTTGTTTGGTTTTAACTTAGTACCCCCTATTACACTGCTTAACCTATATATGTGAGACCAAAGATTGAGTGGTTTTTAAAATAGAAATTTTGGCAGTCTCAGCAGAGATTTACTAATTGGGAATATGCCTTAAAAACATGCTCTCTAGTAAATCTTATGCACAATGGAGTTTGAAAACCACTGCCCTAGAGATTGACAGTGTTCTACGTAAAGTCCATACAGAATAAATACTTACCATGTGAATATTTCACTGCATGAGCCTCCTAACTGGTCCAAAGAGTATCTGACCTCTATTTATACTATATCCTATTACCAACTGAACCATCATATTGCACTAAAACCCTAGGTCAGATATTTGCAATGATTTCATTTTGCAATGATTCCAGAGTAAGGTCCAAACTCCTCAGCGAGACATTCATGGGCCTGTCCAGGACCAGCCCCGACCCTACCTGACCATCTCTCCCCTTCCTCAGACCATTGCGATTCTCACTAGTCTCCTGGAGTCATCCTTTCCCCTGGACTAGGACCTTGCTACTCAAAGTGAGGTCCTTGGATCAGAAGTCCCAGCATCCCCTGGGAGCTTGTTAGACACGCAGACTCTCAGGCCCCACCCCAGGCCCACCAGATCTGTGTCAGCATGGTATTAAGATCCTCAAGACCCTCAAGGATTCTTCTGCACACTGAAGTTTGAGGAGCACAGCAGCACGATGACTAATCACAGTTTTCCAAGCCTCTCCTCCAGTCTTTCCCCTGTATCGACCTTCCAGTCAAACTTCAAGATGCTCTTTAAACGCCTTTTCTTCCATGCAGTCTCCCCTGATACCCTAAACTGGGAAAAAAGTGCTTTTTCTATGCTTTCTCCTGTATCTACCTCCTCCTGACTTACATTTAGCATGATGTTATTCACTGGTACAGATTCACTTTATATACTCGCTGTGTTCATAAAATGTTACATGTAAAGCCAGTCACATTGTTCCCTGGATTGACATTATACACTCAGAGATGTTTATTTTCACGCTTCATTGCCTTTCGGTTGTCAGTGACCGGCAGCTCCTGAATGAGGAACATATTTAAAATCCGGCAAGAAATACTTGAGTATACTTGAGGAACTGCCCCACAGTATCCTGAAGTCTTTTGTAAAGTGAAACGCCTTTTGTAATGTGAATAATCTCCTGTTTTCATTTTGTAAGTTCCAGTCTCTTGTAACATGCATCAGGTTTCTTAGACACGCAACTAAAATTGCCACTTGAAAGACTAGCAAGAATCCCCATACGCCTTAGCAGTATTTTACTTCTTAAGCCAGGCAGTGGGTCCACGAATGCTTATTTTGTTCCTCTTTAAACTACCCACAAAATTATATTTACCTTCTTGTATATATGATTAGATACCATAATAAAAAATGTTAAAGGCGAGTAAATTTTTTATAATTGAACTTGTGGAGAAAAGGACATACCAAACCACAAATTGCTGATAAAGGTAATTGCTAAACATTCCCGGGGGGGAGGTGCGTAGAGGGGGAGAAGATGTCTAACCCATAGAAAATTAGGTTAAACGGAACTTCTTTCTAAAGGAGCTCCTCGGGGGTGCAATTGCTCCCATCTTTGTCTGTGTTCTGGAGCCTCTTAGGGAGACGACACACACCGACACACACACCCCAGAGAGAATTTTGTAGGCTGGAGAGAACAAAGGCCTGGCTCACTGGGGCTGATGCACATGGTTTCATTTCCTGGGGTGATGGTTATCGCATGAAAGGCTTGCACTCCAGAGTAGACATTTTTGGTTTCACCTGAGACCTTGCAAAAACAATGGGTCTTGGAAAGGATCCAACATCTAAATCCTTCAGGGGCAATAGCGGTCTCAGCCAACTGTGCCTCAGTTTGTTTTTACAGGCACACAAAATGCTCAGTTAGAGAGGAGAACCTACCAAAGACGGCAAACAGAACAGGCGACTTGGGTGTCTTGGACAGCCTGTTGTCAGCAGGAATTTCCCAGGGTAAAAAGGGGGTTCTCAACTTCCACTCTGAACCGAGAGATCTCAGGCTCCAACTCAAAGAAGGACAAAGTTTGGAGTAAGCTCGGAGTAGCCTTCAGCTTGCCAGAGACAGTGTGAGAAGGGAGAAAACAAGACAGAGGCTGTCAGACAGGGAAGACACAGAAGGGCGGTGCTGTTTAAGTGTTTTACAAGGAGTGGGGGTCATAACCGTGAAATCCTCAGCTCATGCAAAAGTCAACTGGATAACAAAGAGGCTTAATCATCTTAATGTGGCATTTTAATGATGCCACTGATTTGCTATGCCAATTCAGAGATAATGAGGCCCTAATGCTACAGATGTTCAGCCAGGCTAAAAGAAAGGGGGGGGGGGCGCTTTTCTAGCATGCCATTTTCTGACTATCCAATTAAACAAATTGTGAAAGCATCTAAATAGTTTACCAGGTTTTGACAGCTGTTAATAGGATTTAGAAGCTCGAAGCACTAAAGAGCAAAATGGGAGATGTATGGATTGTAGGCATTTCATCTACAGAGTTTGTCGCTATGACCCAGTACAGCACAAGCAGATGAATTAGAACAGTTTTCCTTATAAACTTAATGTCTGTATCCCTTTCCCACAACGGCCTCTTTGTATCATGAGCAAGAACACTGAAATTATGGGTCATTTTCATTTTCTAATTTACATTGTTATGTGTAAAGTGAGGAGGAGGAAAAAAACAATGATATTTTGGGAACTGAAGAATAAGAAGTTTTAGTGTTTGCTAACCAGTAAAATTATAAACCTTCAAAAACATGAAACATTTGGTCATTGGTTTCTATAAGCCATTATGCGTCCATTTTTCTCTTCTTTAAAATTTAAAATGGCATACAGAAATTTTTAAAACGCCTAAAGTTGGGAAAAACAACTGTAAAAGGTTAATCAGACCGATAGGAAATAAAATGTTAATATCTCAATAGCAGCGAAGTAAGAGATGGTAGTATAATACTTGGTTTGGTTTAAGTTATCATCAAGACTTTTAAATTTGCCCTTAAAGAATCTAAACTGGTAATTAGTAAGTCATACTACTTCAAGTTCAAGAGCACTAGCATGAAAACATGAAGAAAGTCTCAGCTGCAAAGGAACCACCCTCGATGTTACTAATGGCATTAATCTTTGTCTTATTATCCGACTATCAAATAGCTCATTGGTTGCCATAATAATAAAAATTTTGCTCAATAATTTCAGTGCGACTTTTTGCTCCCCCATTAGAACAAGAAGAGATTTATTACTTTCAACAACAGGAATGCCCTACACACCAGCACTAGATAAGGCCTGAGCAGCTCAGCTGGCTAAACTCTTCAGATATCATGGGGCCAGGTGAATTCTTTGTCTTGAGTTGTGCGGATTGAAAAACACGATGTGTGGAAGTTCCTTATCAACTTTTTTTAAAGGATTTTACTTATTTGTCTTTAGAGGGGAAGGGAAGGAGAGAGGAAGAGAAATATCAATGTGTGGTCACCTCTCGTGCGTCCCCTGCTGGGAACTGGCCCCACAACCTAGGCATGTGCCCTGACTGGGAATCGAACCTCGGTTGTTTGGTTCCCAGACCCGCGCCCAATCCACTGAGCTACACCAGCCAGGGCTGAAAGTTCCTTCTAAACTTTAAAGAAGTACACAAATGTATTTTTTCATTTTTCTCCATTCTAACTCTAAACTTTGTATTGCTTATTGAACCTATATATTATTCTGAAAATAACTCTTGCCCACTGAAAATGAATGAGCGAAAATATATCTAATGAGGCCAAGGTTTTAGTTGTTGCCTCAACATAATGGAGGATCAGCTAAAGTGTGTACCCAGCATACATTTCATTTATAAATCCCGAGGGAAAAAGCCTTTCTTTTCATTATCGTATCCTTGTATAGAATATTCACTTTCTTTGAAAAGAATTTAACTTAAAAATGTAAAGCGTATTAAAATATAATTCCTAGAAAACATCAAAAATTGCCATCCAAATGTAGTTAAATTGACTAGCAACATTCTGTCACGATACCAAACCCAGGATCCTGGGTAAGGGGAGGGATGACAATGTCTTCTCTATCCGGAGCGTTAAGAAGTTCTTGGTACACACAGTGTGTGTAGTGTCACATGACGGTCAACAGGCTTATTCCCCAAATAGACAAGAAGGGTCTTCAAGGCAGGTTTTAACAACGTCTGTGACCCCAGAACCTTTCAGAGGGCCCAGTTACTATAGGTATTGAGTGAATAAATAAATGAATGAGCTCTTTGCACAAGCCGAGCCAGTTTAATGAGAGTAAGACCAGGCAGGGAAGAAGTAATGTCAGTTTGGCAGAGCACTCCCTGACTTGCCTATGACACTCTCAAGGCGAGCTGGGGTGTGCGGAGTTTCTCTTCACCGCACATCAGAAAGAGGCCCGAGCGCCACGGCGACAGCCCGCCCGCTGGCGGCCTTCTCTGCCGGTGGTGGTCTGGCTCCTGCCTCTCGTATTGTATGACGCTGCCCCCAAATCACCCCTGCTTCTTGCACCTCTTCCCTGGTTCTATTCCTACCCGTGTATTTGTTTCCTACATTCACTCCTCTTTTTCCTCCGGTGTCAATGATTTCCAGGGGTCTTTTTCTTGAAACTTTTGTTTTTTCACTCTACACAGCATCCTAATCCAACTTCCTGTGGCTGACGACCCTCAAATCTGCCTCTCCAGCCTAATCTTTCCTGTGGAACCCAATAGACACTTCCAATCATGTCTTGGATTTCTTACACTTGTTTCGCACTCAGCTAGTTGCAACCGAGCTTGTTCTTTCTCTCCTTTGACTTCCTTTCTAAATCTGCCCCTCTTATGATATTCCCCACTCCCCCTCCACACAGTGGCTGCTTCACGTCAGTATGACCCCACTCACACCCTTAACCTGAGCACCGTGGTTGGCATACAGCCCAGTGAGGGACGGCTTAGCAAATGAATGGAAGGAAAAGAAGGAGGCAAGAAGGAAGGAGAGAGCAAATAACGATTCCGTTCTTTAACTTCGAGGACAAGACTAAGGTTGGAAGTGTTTAAAAAATTGCACAGGTTATAATTTTGCCTGAGGTTATTAGCATGTTAGGCCACAGCAGAGGGAAAACATTAGATATCGTTTCTAACTTAAGGTATGCCAACCAGACCCAAAGGGTGTAAAAGGTTTTGGGGAGAAAAGGAAGTAAGTGTAATAATTAAGAGTTAAAAGATTCCTGTTCTTTTTAAAAAATCATTCAATTAATTAAAACAAAATATGCACAGGAGACCGTGGGGGCAGGCAGCTGAGACAGGAGCTAAAAATATTTTAAAAGGGCTCGACTGACAACGGGAAATAATGTTCCTTATGAAATCTGCAAGGAGCTACCTCCAAGGAGACACGGGTTACCCTTTCCAAACCAGGAAAACAGGCATTTCTACTAAGTCCGAAAGCATGTCAGACATTTTGTCAGAGAAGCTGCACTTTATTTTTTTTATTTTTTATTTTAAATATTTTATTTATTTAGTTTTTAGAGAGAGGGGATGGAAAGGAGAAAGAGAGGGAGAGAAACATCAATGTGTGGTTGCGTCTCACATGTTCCCCACTGGGGACCAGGCCTGCAACCCAGGCATGTGCCCTGACTGGGAATCGAACGGGTGACCCTTTGCTCAATCCACTGAGCTACACCAGCCAGGGCCCGAGAAGCTGCACTTGAAAAGGCAGCCACAGAACGTCCCATCGGTGGCTCTCTAGTGACAGATGACACTAACAATGGGTATGTTCAGCCCGCAACAACACTCAGTACTTGGACAAATCCAAGACTCTTCAGTGGCCACACTGGAGCCAGTGGACGCCCAAGGACTTGGTCATTCAAAACAAGCCTTTCTGATGCAACGCGCCTTAACATCTTTTCTAACAAACAGAATGTTTTAGGTTCTGGGGGAAAAAAAAAACCCAAAACATGTACAAAATAATATAAAATGTACTATCTGCTCCACATTATTTCGACTTTTCTTCCTCTCTGCTTCTTCCATCTCTCTCTGGTTTTCAAATAACGGAACAGAGCACTAGGAAACGTGGAAGAAACTCAGCACCCACTTGTCCTGGGCGAATGTGCGATGTTAAAAGCACCTAAGGGAATAAGCTCTCTTGGCACTGAAACATGCTCGTCCCCGGGGGTAAAGTGTAACAGCTGTTCAACAGCTGCCCAGCAACCCTGCAGGGCTGCAGGCAAAGAGGCGTCCCCGCTCCATCAGGAACCGTGGAGAAAATCTCGTCTGGCAGAATGAAGCCAGAATGAAGTCTAAGCAACAAGCCAGAGCGCGCACCCCTTTCTATCTCAAAGGCAACTTTTAAGATCACAGATAGAGAGGTTTCTGCGAACCGTCTTCAAAAAGCATCAGAAAGGGTACTGGTAGTTATAAGGAAGGGACGATATGTATTTCTCTCTTATTTTGCCCACTGGAAACAGGTTTGAATGCCTTTTTTTTTTTTAAAGTTCTGAAGAAACAGTATGGGCTTCGGAGCACAACAGAACGTAGGTCCGAGTTGTACTAACTGGTTGTCTGATCTCAGTGAGTCTCCTGACTTCTGGGAATTTTCTTATTTCTTCAATGATAGTATCTACCCATAACAGGGTTGTTACAGTAATTAAATTAGGTAAAGTAATGTATATAAAAGCCTAGGGTAGTAGCTGACACATGAATATCTTTGTGACCTTGGGCTATGCAAAGATTTCTTAGATTTGATACCAGAAGCATGATTCATAAATGAAAATATCTTACAGCTCAAGACAAATAACCAAATTAAAACTGTGAAAATGATTTGAATTGACATTTCACCAAAGATATTATACAAATGAACAATAGGCAAATGAAAAGACGTTCAACATCAATAGTTATTAGAGAAATGCAAATTAAAACCACAATGAGTTATCACTTCATACCCACTAGAATGACTACCATCAAAAAGACAGTCGTTTTGGTGAGGATGCGGAGGAAATGGAACCTCGGTGTGTTGCTGGCGGGAATGTAAAATGGGGCGGCCATTTGGAAAAAAGTTTGGTGGGAGAGGAGACGCCCTTCTCCAATGGTTCCCGATGGTCCCTGAGTCTTGGACTCCACGCCCTGTGTAATCTCCCCTTTACTGTGGGTTGGACCTGGTGATTTCTTTCTGATTGACAGGACATGGCAAACGTGATGGGGAATCACTCCTGTGATTAGATTACAAAAGATGTGATTTCCACTTGTTCTCATTCTCTCTCTCGTTGCCTCTCTGATGAAGGAAGCCAGGAAGCGCACATGGCAAGACCTGAAGGCAGTTACTGGCCAACCTCCAGTGAGGAAAGGAGGCCCTCGGTCCAGCACCCTCGAGGAATAAGACAACCGGATTAAAACTGAATCCTGACAATCGCTCGAGTGAGTCTGGGAGTCGATCCTTCCCCCGTCAGGCCTTCAGGTGAGACCGCAGTCCAGCTCACCCGCAGACCGCAGGTGAGACCTCGATGCCAGCCTTGCGTGACGCTGTGAAGCAGAGGACCCAGAGAAGCTGGGCTTGTCTCCCTGAGATCATGAATTTGGATCGTTTTAGGCCAAGGTTTGGGGTCATTTGTTGTTAGCCATCGATAACCACTATAGACAGTTTCTTATCGAGTTAAACCTAAATTGACTGTGCAACCAAGCTAGTCCACTCTTGGGTATCTACTCAAAAGAAATGAAAACTGCGTCCACACGAAGACTTGTACCCACATGTTTATAGTCGAAAACTGTAAACAACCAGAGTGTTGGTGAGTTGACAAACAAAACGTGTTACATCAATACAATGAAGTACTACACAGAAATAAAGAGCAACAAAATACTGATACAGGCACCAATTTGAATAAACTTAAAAGAAACCATTATGCTAAATGAAAGAAGCCAGAAGCAAAAGACTGCATATTGTTATTATTCCTTTTATAAGAGACGGCCAGAAATGGTGTCTCTACAGAGACACAAATCTGCCTGGGGCAGAAGGATGCCAACAGGGAGTGACTGCAACGAGGAGAAAGAAAGGTTTTAAAGCAAAGTGCCGGTTGCACAGTTCTATAAATTTACTAAAAATCATCGAGCACGTAAAGGTATAACTCCCTTACATACCTTTAAGTATGGTAAGTTATAACCAGACTAAAGCTGTTTAAAAAAAAAACAAAACAATGTCCTGGCTGGTGTAGCTCAGTGGGTTGAGCACGGGCCTGTGAAGCAAAGGGTCACTGGTTCGATTCCCAGTCGGGGCACATGCCTGGGTTGCAGGCCAGGTCCCCAGTAGGGGACACGTGAGAGGCAACCATATATTGATGTTTCTTTCCCACTCTTTCTCCTTCCCTTCCTCTCTCTCTAAAAATAAATAAATAAAATATTTTAAAAAATAAAAATAAAAAAAAAACAAAACAGAACTGCAAGAGGATTTTTAAAAAACAAACTGATAGCTAGCTACACTGATAGTGACTCTGTCTCCCAGAGGGGAGAGTCCGGCTACTCATTCACCACAACTATTACAAGGAACTATTATCAGGACCAGGTTAGCCTATGGAGCTACTTCTATATGGCCAATCCTCGTGAGGCTATCTTTACTCCTTTTGTTGCTAAACAATTGACTTCATGCCCTTTTCAAAGAAACCAGTTAAGTGCTATGTTAAAAAACACAAGCTACACTTACTACTTGGCATAGGAAAGGAGGCTGAAACCATCAGCTGTGAAAGACTTGGGCTCAGGACATCTCCCAGGCGTAATTATTTTTTTACCAACCTCAGAAGATACCTTAAGTAACTACTGATTTTTGTTCTCTTCTAAATTGTGCTAACATCCATAGAGATCCGTATTTTCTAGTTATATTACTTCTTTGTAACATTTTGGGCTTTTTTATGTGCTTTTATGCCTCGCTTTCAGCCCTGTTAATAATTTAGTGTGCTTTACTAGGCTTTGATTATCGTTTAATTAATGAGCATTATCCCTGCCCTACAAGTCAGCAGTAGTATAAATATAAAGCCCGTGGGGAAGCTCTCTGAGGGTTCACTCAGGGACATGAGAGTTTAGTTCTACCATAAGAAAAGAAGAAACTAAAGAATTATCTTTTCTACACAGTCTCAGAGAGAGAGAACTAGTGCAACCTGAAGGACAAGAACCAGAAAGTCAGGATGACGATGAGTAAGGAACAGTTCACATGAAAATGCCAGAAACAGTTCCGGGCCCCAAGCAAGGAAGAGGTAACAAAGGTCCATGAAGCTGTGTCCAAATTTTGGTGACTGAGAATCATGGCCACAAACCTGAACTGACTTCAGAGAAGCTAATTAAGAGCCTTGCCTATTTTCTCTAGGGCTGCTGCGCACCTCCTTGAGGTTCACAAAGGGTAACAGAGGCAAGGCTGGGATTTCTGCGTCTGCAGACGCAGGTGCAGAAAACACTGGTTCTAACAAATCTTGTCCACGGTTTTAATGCCACCAGACTGACTAATCTAGTGAAATATCGACCCTGATCCCATTTTTACATACTCGGTTGACATAATTAACAAATCTTTTAAGGGTAAGGTCACAAATTCTTTGTAATGATTAAATCCTGGGTCTCCATATGCTACTGTTTAGACAGCCCCGTGTATGGCAGCGTCTAGTTTTTGAGACTGTCGGTCCTGCAACCTCAATTCTAGACCCAACTGCCACTGTCGGTTAAACAGCAGATTTCAACCAGGCAGCCGAATGAGAAAACATCTGGACCTCTCAGTCAGAACGAGAAAGGTCACATGTTAAATCCAGCTAATCTTGCTTATTGGTGTTTGAAGGTTATACACCGAGGGGTGGATTACCAGGGTCCTCCTCTAGGCCTGGCTCTGACATCTTCATTCATCTGTTACGTGCGTGACACTTTAAAATCCAAAGCTTTACCACGCCTGTGTTCTCACTCGCTTCCGACTGTAACCTTGCTCATCCGAAGCCTGAACGCCAGGCCAGCCTATGACTAGACTGTGGAGGGTTAGATGCTGGAAGAAACGGCGTGACAGAACTGTCAGGGGCAGGTGATGTCCGTCCTTTTAAAAGCTGTTTTCCAAATTCCCACCCAGCATTTTACTATGGACGGAGGATCTGCAACCGGCCCCAACAAAATTAGAAAAAAAGAAAAGGCTTTTGAACCAGCGAGGAACAAAATCAAAAGCTTGCCCTGAGCCAGGTTTCAGCTCGGTGATGAAGAAAGACGGATTGTGTCCATTGCATGATTTTTTTTTCACAATTAGTATATATTATTTTATATCCATATAGAA
Source organism: Carollia perspicillata (assembly GCA_004027735.1). Lineage (NCBI taxonomy): Eukaryota > Metazoa > Chordata > Mammalia > Chiroptera > Phyllostomidae > Carollia > Carollia perspicillata. The sequence continues at coordinate 11,739 of PVKM010007840.1, read as the reverse complement.
CCCGATCAAAATTTTTTACATTGGAAGCAGTTCTATAGTCCATTACATATGCAACTATTATAAAAACAGCCAAGACTTAAGACCTTATACACTTTAGTGAGGGCTTTTTAGTCTTTTCTGGATTTTACACCTCTTTTGAGAGCTGTACTCTTTGCCCGGAAAAATGTACACGTGCCCACAAGCAAGTATTTCACATAGTTTTAATAGGCTTTTCAAACCATGAGATATCAGGTTCGGAATCTTTGTGTTAGACCTTTAAATAGGCTCAGGTTTAAATCAAAAACTCCTCTGTGCTACCCTTTATATACTTTATATGACAATGGTTAGCTTTTAAATTTTTTGTTTGAGTACCCTCAACAGAACTTTGAAACATTATGTTTCTCCCTTATACACAGTGAACATTAAGTGGATAATTATGTTGACATCTAAATTTTTCATCATAAATTAAATATTACAAAACAAAACAATTTTTGTTTATTGTAAATAAGGATGGGTTATACTGTTATTGTACCCTTTCAAATGTATCTAATGGGATATAAGTATTAGTGATTTGACCTGCTCCATCATAAATTTAAAAATACATAAATAAGTTTTTAAATAAAATCAGTTTTCTCCTTGAATTTCTATTTTCTTTTCACTTTCCTTGTAGAGTTTCATCCTGGTGAGCTATTCTTCTGTGCTCAAGTCTTCTATTGCTCATCCTATCACATGTTTCTACGGCAACATAGATAAATAAAAAAATTCTGTCACCATAAACTGTTCTGTGTTGAAAATTTCTTCTGAATCAAGCCCTGGCTGGTGTGGCTCAGTGGATTGAGTGCTGGCCCTCGCATCAGAGGGTCTCCAGTTCAATTCCCAGTCAGGGCACATGCCTGGGTCTTGGGCCAGGTCCCCAGTAGGGGGCGTGTGTGAGAGGCAACCACACAGTGATGTTTCTCTCTCTCTCTTTCTCCCTCCCTTCCTCTCTCTAAAAATAAGTGAGTAAAATAAATAAAAACTTCTCCTGGATTGAGTTATTATTATATTTTTTAGCATGCAACTGATACAATAATAAAGGTGTATTACAAATCCTGATCAATAATTATTAAATATAAAAAGTAAAAATTATCGCCCTGGCTGGTGTAGCTCAGTGGATTGAGCGCGGGCCTGCGAACCAAAGGATCGCGGTTCGATTCCCAGTCAGGGCACATGCCTGGGTTGCAGGCCAGTTCCCAGCAGGGGACGCACGAGAGGCAACCATACATTGATACTTCTGTCCCTCTCTCCTTCCCTTCCCCTCTAAAGATAAATAAATAAATTAAAAAAAAAAAGTAAAAATTGGGGGAATGTCTCTCCTAATAAGATGGATGAAGGGGGGTGCATTTACGGACGTTTTTTGATTAAAAAAATTCCAGTCGACCCTTTGTTTGGCATCCTGGAAGCATTCACACTTTAGGGCAAAGAAGAAAGGTTCGGGACGGGTGCGAGGTGCCTCTTTCACAGAGTGGCGAAGACTCGCTGTGCAAAGGGAGGAGGGAAGGAGCGCTTCGGCTGCAGCAGCCTCGTGGGGCAGACAGTTTTAGCAAGGAGAACAGACCGAAACTGAAGACCTGGCAGGGGATCGTCTTAGAATTATACACACTCATGTAACCCCTGGAAAGTCTTCCATGTATCCCGGTTTGAGCAACACGGCCAAACAGGACCCCACGGCAAGATGTACACAGACGCTTTCCTTCACTTTAGGAGACCAGTGATGGTTTAGTGAGCACTTGGAACAATGCAGGGGATGAATGGATAAATGGATGGATGGAATGGCAGAAAAAAAAACATGGATAAATACTGAGCCTTTACTGTATACCACAAACTCTAGCATAAAAAAAAAAGAATAAGACTAAAGAGGACTCTGCTCTTGTCATCTCATCAACTCTTCGGGAGACAAGAAAGTTCAGTGAGACCCTGCCACAGCGCAACAGGTGTGAATCTGGGTCTCACAGGCTTGGGGACCGCCTCCCGTTGTCCACTTGCCACCCCCGCTGTGACGGGAGCAAGCCGCTAAAGTTCTTGCGCTGTGGGATTCAGTTGGAAGTGACTACCTTTTGACCACTTGGGACTTTAACATTTTTAACGTATGGTCAGCCGTATCTAGTCTAAACCTCACTGTTGTGCTTTATGCTTTTTAAACAGTATCTAGCCCAGATGCCGATGTCACATGAACTTACACAATGATGTGGCTCCTGTATTTTAAAGAAAAATGTCTGAGTCCTACCCACCATGTTGTGGAGAGCTCTCACATACTCATCTCATCTCCAAAACGATTCTCCTTTGTGCAAATGACAACGAGATAAAAAGCCCCTCTGACAAATTATGAAAAGTGATGACCTCGTGAGCCAGAACAGGATTTTATTCCTCGGTCCAGGGCTGTGCTGGTAAATGCTGAAAAACCAACTCAGAATGGAGGAAGGGATTTTTTTCTGCAGCGTTTGCTGATGTCAGTGGTATACATGCCATGGCCCGTTTCACGCTACCAATGTGGAGTCAGGCAGCTCACAAAATTCCTGAGAGTTTCACAACTGGTTGTGATCTGACTCTGGCACACCACTGGAACTCCTCACTTACGCCTCAGCAGAGCGCCTTCCCGTGGCTGGCAGGCTGCACCAGGGTACACACAGTGGGCCAGCTCACCATGGCTGGCATCAAGCTTTAGGCAGATAAAAACTCACTTGGCAAGAGCCCATGCTGTGAGAACCAGCAGGCACATACGGGTGTTTCGAATACTGCTAACCAACTGCACTGGAGTCCATTTCATTTCCCACTCATCTCGCTTCCACGGCAACGAGGCACCAGCACTACAGCTCCACAGCTCAAGAAAAGCACAAGGAAGGGGGAGAGTCTCGGGGGACCTGCTGGGGACAGTGGGAAGACCCAGTTTCCTGTCAAGCATTACGACAGCTGCCAAATATGTCCCTATAAGTTCCTTTTAGGTCACTGTGCTGCACGGCTTGGGTAAAAAAAAAAAAAAAATCCAGAGATTTTTTTTGGTTGTTGTTGCTGTGAAAAAGATTCAAGAAGAGGGGTTTGGGTTTTATCACCGACAGAACCTACCCGTTTGACACAGGAGAAGCCCTCAAGTGTCTCTGACCATCGTGAGGACTTAGCAGAAATCCCCTGTGAGTGAACTTCTGCAGCAGAGCACTGCTGATTTTGTAAGATAACCCTCGCATCCCATGAGCGACAGGTCTCGATCTGGGCTTGCGAGATGTAATATTTTGATAAAAAAAGAAGGCACTTCCTTTTGAAGCATGTCTTCGCGTGTCTGAGCAGCACCGCTGGAACCTCAGCGAGCGCCTGGGCGAGGCCGCCTCGGTCTCTCCCAGCTCGCTCCAGCCGTAGGCCCCTCCTTCGCACATACGAGTGTAGCAGTAATTAGCATCCATAAACCACAAATGTGGCTTGGCTTATTTTTCCCCCTTTCAAAAGCATCAAAGTAGTCTGTATTTCTCATGGGTGCAAACAAGCTGTAGACCTCAAAAGAGGTTGAGACTCTGACATGGAAAGCTACTGAAGACAGGAGCCGTATCGCCTAAGAGGAAACAATTATTTTTTTCAGGAGACTTCCTAATGAACATTCTTATCTTGGACTTAAGCGTCACAGAAGTGATCACAAAGAGAAAATGTCAGGCCTTTCAAAAAATGATCCCACTCAACTTTTCTGATGGAATTAGAGACGATCTTAACTCTTACCCGACAGAAGTACTGAAATAAATACGCTCATTGAACGCCACCGTGCAATTCATTAAAAAGAAATCTATTTCATAATGAGGACCAGGCATATTTTCTATTGAGCTGTAAAGGCTTGGGAGATGAAGAGTGTAGAGCAGGGAACGTCCTCCCAAAATTCAGGTCTGTCGGGAACCTCAGAATGCGACTTTATTTGGAAATAGGGTCCTTGCAGATGCCATCGGTGACGAGGAGGTCACAGTGGATCGGGATGGGGCCTTAACCCAGTGAAGGGTTTTTTTTATAAGGGGAGAAGACAGGGATACACACAGGGAAGCAGAAGGCTGTGTCACGACAGGCGGAGATGAGAGTTACGCTGCCATAAGCCGAGGAATGCCAAGGATTGCCAATAGTCACCAGGAGCTGGGAGAAGACAAAGAAGGATTCTTCCCTAGAGCCCGTAGAGGGAGAATGACTGTGCCGACACCTTGACTTGGGACTCCTACTTTCCAGGGCTGTCAGAGAACACATTTCAGCTGTTTGAAGCCGCTGTGGTCATTCGTTGGGGGTAATTTGTTGTAGAAGCCCTAGGAAACGAAGGGTGAATGCGTAACTTAAGCGGGGTAAACAGCTGATGCTGAAGGATACGAAGGTACGTTGTGTGCTTTTTGCCCCATAGCATCTCCAGAGCAAACCGCTGGCGTAAGTGGAAAGGGATGGTGGTTGGGAGGGGGCCCTGAACGTGGGGCCAGGAGAGTGTTCCATGCAGGGAGCTGGTAGCCAAACAGATATCCCCCGGTTGTGCAAACAGAGAAGAGTGATGCCACTAGCACATGCACGTAGAGTCCCAACCTCGAAACACATGTGCCCGGGACGGAATCGTTCTTTCCACAGTCTAAGCAGGAAATGGCAAAGATGAGGATCCAATTTCAGAGACAAGTAAGGACTAAAACAAAAAGCTGAGGTTCTACCTGAGTAATTCAGCCCCTTACTGCATTTTACAGGGCCTTGCTGCGATGATGTTCCACTGTCTCGTGTCTCGTCTCTACTTTGTTATGCTCCTGGGTACACTGCCATTAAACACATCTTACCCCGCACCCTAATACCCAGAGGTTTTTCTTTTACTGTGTACCTCTGGGAACGCAGGCCAGATAGAAGCAGTAGGCATATTCTTTCTCATGATAGGTTATAAATCTTGCCTTAACGTCTGCTTTTGACATTACAGTATCTCAAAGACATGTTGGAGCCAGTGGGAAGGTCCCAGCGTCCTTTGCATTCAGTGAGGTGTCTATGATTCCCCAGCATCCATCCAACACTAGGGAAAAACAAAGACTTGGGCACCCGTGGCTTGTTCCCAACTGCTCAAGACCAGTCTGACAACAGTTACGGCTGGTCACACCTAAGAAGAGGAGAAATAATCACTGTTCACGGGAATCGATGAGCAGACTGGAAAATGAACTCCGAACCTCTTCATTTCTCATGCTTTTCAAGCCAGGTGGATTATATCCCTTCACAGACAGGTGTTTTAGAAAGACATAAATGCGGGCTACTAGGGCTTGTGTTTCTCAGAAAAGTTTGTGAGGGGTGAAAGTTTGTCGTGCACAAACAATTCAGGATAGAATACAATTAGGTGCTTAAAGAAGCACCAACCAAACACACTCCGAAAACCCAGCTCTAACACAGCACTGGGGGAGCTGGGGGAGCACAGGAAGGCCTCACGGAGAAAATCAGCTTGAAGGGACATAAATATCTTCGGTGTGGTAGTCTATTAGACCTAAATTTTCATGAGGACAGGAGGAGGCAACTCGGCGGTAAAGCATTTAATCCACATATGATTTTATTTGTGGCCAATTAATTTACGCAACCTGTAGTGGCACAGAGCTACACGTACTCTCTATGAGCTATATCCAGCTCTATAAACAGAGCCGTTAATGATATACATTTTTCTAATTTTAAAAATAATAGTGTTAGACTCCCCATCGATGCCCTTTTAGACTGTTTATTTGAACACTGTTCCTTTCACGGATCCAGAGCTTTCTTAACTCATCATACAATAAATGTATGCACTAGGCCAGGAGTGAGCAGCCTATGGCCTGCAAGCCAAGTCGGACCCACTGCCTGTTTTTATAAATACAGTTACTGACACGCAGCCACCTGCATTCATTTAAGCATCTTCTACGGCTGCTTTATTCTACAACAGCAGAGCTGAGACGCTGCAACAGAGATCATAGGAACCACAAAGCCTGAAGATACTTACTATCTGGTGCCTTACAGAAAAATTTGCTAACTCTACGAGGACCCTACGACTGTATTAAAATATACATACGCCCGCGGAGTGCGAAACAAGTGAATTTATGTTAAATATTAATACCTTTTAAAAGTTTTTCCAAAGCTTTTATTTTGTTTATTTGGTTTCTCAAACAACAATTCTAGTTAGGTAGACTATTTTCACCTAAAAATTTAGTCTGCCTTTCCACAAGAAAAAAAACATAAAGTGACTGTTTCTCTCAGCACCTGAAATTTTCTATAAAAATGTTTTCCTAAGAGCTGGAAATTAATAAAGGTGCACATGACATTTCATTTATTTGACATATAAATTAAACATGATTATAATTACACTGAATTTAAAACATTCTAAGATAGGTCTTAACTTCCAAAACTTTTTAGAGGATATTTAAAATGCTTCCATTAAACTTGGAATAAAATGCTCTAAAGCATGTTTTAAAGTTATTTATAATCATTATTGTATTGTAGCTAAATTTCTCCAATTACCTTTTTTAAAAAGATTTCATTTATTTATTTATTTATTTATTTATCTATCTATTTATGTATTTATTTATGGAGAGAGGGGAAAGGAGGGAGAAAGGGAGAGAGAGAAACATCGATGTGTGAGAGAGACATCAATTGGCCCGCAACCCAGGCATGTGCCCTGACCTGGAGTCAAACTAGTGACTCTTTGGTTCGCAGGCAAGCACTCAGTCCACTGAGCCACACCAGCTGGGGCTCTCCAATTACCTTTATTTATGTATTTTTTAAGATTTTATTTATTTATTTTTAGAGAGGAGGAAGGGAGGGAGAAAGAGAGGGAGAGAAACATCAATGTGTGGTTGCCTCTCATGTGGCCCCCACTGGGGACCTGGCCTGAAACCCAGGCATGTGCCCTGACTGGGAATCGAACTGGCGACCCTTTAATCCGCAGCCCACACTCAATCCACTGAGCTACACCAGCCAGGGCTAATTACCTTTAAAAGTATAATTCTAACCGTAGTCTTAATGTTTCCCTACGCTGCATGTTGCAGAGGTAACTATTATGCAATAGGTATATCTTCTGTCAAGTCATGCTACTTTTCAATTCTATGATTTTATAATTAAGCATGCATGATTTGAATATATTGTTCATATTATAGTTTTTTTAAGGCAGGGGCTTGTTTACAACCTTTTCCAAATGTATATGACCCAGATTAAGTGTCAACATCAGTGGTACAGTAATCACTTTGGATTTTAATCATGAAAATAATGGATTAATTTTTCAACACTGAAGTTAGCCTATTCATTTCTTTCTAAGTCAGTCTTTCAGAAAAGAACCATTTCTCTTCTCTTTCTCAATTTCTTTAGAATGATTGGTTATATCTTCTAGTTTATACCAAGAACTGCATGACATTTCCAGACCCCTAACAATGGAGAAAAGATATCCCATCAATCCACTGGCATGTATTAGAAGTAAGGTGATATAAATGGCATAAGTCACTATTTACAATAGCCGAGTGCTGGAAACAGCCTAATTACCCATCAGTAAATGAGTGAATCAAAAAACGGAGGTACCTTTACACAATGGAATACTACGCAGCAGAAAGAAAGAAGGAGCTCCTACCTTCTGGGACAGCATGGATGGAACTGGAGAGTATTATGCTAAGTGAAATAAGCCAGTGGGTGACAGACAAGTACCATATGATCTCACCTACAGGAGGACTGTAATCAACAAAATAAACTAATGAGAAAAATAGAACCAGAGACATGGACACATGGAACAGACTGACAGCGACCAGAGGGGATCAGGGAGAGGGATAATAGTAGAAAGAAGGGGAAGGGACTAGTCAAAGAACGTGTATGAATGCCCCATGGACATGGACAAAGGTGTGGGAACTGACTAGGGGATCCTGGGGTGGGCTGGGTAGGGGAGAGCCAAGGGGGAACAATTGGGACAGGTGTAATATGACAATAAAAAATTAAAAAATAAGTAAAACAATTCAAAATTTAAAAAACAGATGGAAATATCTCATTAATAAGTTTGTATTAATTATATGTTGAAGCGGTATTTTGGGTATATTGGAATAAATAGACTATATTATTTTAAAAAAAGAAAGAAACGGCACAGGCAGCTACAGCAGTTGACGGACGATGACCCCAAACAAGCGAACCACGGGGGCCAAATCTCTCTCTTTTCTCCTTGGAAGCGCTTCTGGCGAAGAGTCAAATCCAGAGGCCTGCAAATATGGATTCCTGGAGAAGTGCTGAACCTCACGGGTTTTTATGTTCTTTGTTTTAAATTCCTGCGATTGTACCGAAATGATTTGGTTTCCTTTTATTTTGGGTATTTAATGTTTTCCCCTCAACTACCTGAAAACATAAAACTCATAGATACTTCCGAACCCGGAGCAAATCGTAACACACATGATAAATTCCTAGACCCAAAGTTGTGTAGGGACCATCATTTCAAACACCTAACGGCATCACCTACCAGAAACTCGAAAACCTTCACTCCGGAAAACGCTAGCTGAAGCACAGTTGTCATTTGCCTCGTTCTGAGTGTGACTCCATGGATGTCACCTTCAAGAAGTAGCATGAAGCTAGAAGAACACCATGTGCCTTTCCTCAGCACAAATGACCACATCCTGTGCCAGGCGGCATTTTTCAGTCTCTGTGGTTAAGAACCGGTACAAGTTCAAGTAGAGCTAGGCAGAGCTGGAATGCTAGTTGAAGCTGTGATTTGAATCTCAGAAGGTATAGACATACAGCTCTTTCTCTTCATCCCTCAAGAATTCAAGACAAAAGGAACAGACTGCAAGAAACAATTTTTCTTCCCTTCCTTTAAGAAACACATGTAAACTCATATAATTACCCTAAATAATGTATTTAGTCATATCCTCAACACATATTTACTGTGCACCAACTACAGTCCAAGTACTGTTCTAGCTGTTGCAAATACTTTGCATGGGAAAGACAGCTGAAGAGCCTGCCCAGTGAAGGGTGGGGGAGAAAGACAACTAACAAACAAACAAACACACACACAACTCCAAAATTGCCCGTGCAGAGAATTAAAATAGAGTATGGTGCTAGAATACTGACTGGGTTACCAGAGAACATCTCTCTGAAGAAATGACATCTAAGAGGCGATCTGAGTGACATTTATAAAGCAACAGTGAACAGATTTACCAACATAAATATTAGCATGAAATGTGTACATTATGGGTATGGATGTCATGCTGAAAGTCCCAAATAGCCTGGAAATAATCCGTAATGTCAACAGGAACAATCGTCGGGTGGTAGGATAGAGGTGGGTTTTCCTTTTTTCTTTCCACTTCTCTGAACTACCAAACTGTGGTGCAATACAAAAACATACAGGGTCTGGTACAAATAACGCTCTCTTTCATTACAAAATCATAGGCCTGTAATTCCGTAACATAACAATATCACACTCAAGCACACCATATGCCATTTTTGATGAAATGATCAAATGAAAACTATAAATTATTATACCGGTATTATTACCCCACCAACCGCACTCAAGCAGGCCTTCCTTCTGCTGGACCTGTATTTCGTCTTGGCCCCTAGTTCCTGGCACAGAGTTCCTGGAACTCTCGAAATTTCCTGAGTTATAGGAGTATCCTTTGTTATTCATAACGAGCCCCTTTAAATCATTCCTGGGTTTATGCTACAGAGGTGACTTAGGGTGGGGACCCTAAGGAGCCTCAGGATGGGTTGATCACAAGAAAGACTAAATGACTGGAGGGCGGGACCTTTCAGCCCCATCCACTAACCTCCAGGAAGGGGAAGAGACACTGTAGATTGAGCTCTGTAAAAGCTCTTGAACAATGAGCGTTAGAAAGCTTCTGGGTTAGTGGACACGTGGAGGTGTGCCCAGAAAGGGCATGGAAGCTCCCCTGCCCCAAACCTTGCCTATGCATCTCTTTCGCTTGGCTGTTCCTGAGTTGCGTCCTTTATAATAAACTGGCAATAGTAAGTAAAGCAGTTTCCTAAGTTCTGCGGGTCATTCTAGCAAACTATCAAACCTGAGGGAGGTTTGTGGAAAACCTCAAACTTGTAGCCACGTGGACACACTCGGTCCAAAACTCCGAATGTGTCCAGTGTGTCTGCACTTCAGACACGCTGGTGTCTGCAGGCCGTCCTGTGAGACTGAGCCCTTGATCTGTGAGTTCTACATATTAACTCCAGGAGCCAGTATGAGAATTGAATTGAATGTTGAATTCCCAGTTTTTTTTCTGGAAGACTAGAGAATTGGTTGTTGATGTCGGGAATACTCTAGAATTGGTGTCAGGGGTAGGACTTTTTGGACCAGTGGCTAACGAAAACATGTGGTTTAGGAAGAAAAAGGAAGAGAGCGTGGGGGATGAGAAACCTCCGACTCCTAGCCACGTGGTCACCCGTGTTATGGAGCGGCAGCTGTGTGGTGATCAGTTCCTGTAGGTAAAATTGCCAAGGGGATTCAGAGACAGATCCGGCTCCTGAGGGGCTGTTCACTGGATGTGTAGGAACTGCAAACTAGTGAGAAAGAGGTACAATGTACAGTCCTTTGGTTATCTGTGATAACTAAGACGCAACGAGAAGAGAGTCCTGGGTCAGACCTTAATGCTGGACCAAGCTCAGATTTCGGTTGGTTTAAGCTTTGGTTGCTCGGCTCAAAGCTGCCCCAAGGGAAAAATGATTCGGGAACAACGGAGAGTACCTCCAAGAGAAGGTCATCGAGAAGGTGATTCACATGGGGTCTAGGCAAAACCAAGAAACTACTGAAACCGGGGAGTGTAGTGTGAAGGCATTGTCTCATTTTACACATCAGTGCCATCGGCTTCTGAAGAAGCTTTACTAAAGGGATTGTGAGAGTGACTACATTAAGGGGAATGTCTTCGGTTTTGAATGCTACGGAGTGGAAGAGAATGTACGTGTTGATGCTAGACCCACAGCTCAGTATAAAACTAAAACTATAAAACTCACTAAAATCACAGATGGTTATGTATGACCTAGACCCAGAGCATGCTTTTCCCACAGGAACAGCCAGCCTGTTGGACTGGCTAAAAGCTACTGTAAGGAGGTCTCTACCCTGAGAAGGGGGCCTGTCCAGCTCCTTCTACAAATGCCAAGCGGACCACCCCAGATGAAGCAGTTGACACGCTTCGTCTGTAAGCCATACGGGACTGGCTTTACGATAATCAAGATATTCACCCACTGAATATGCCTGTTACTGAAAATGGTAAGTGCTGTAGTTTAAGGAGGTGTCCTAAAAATGTACATGTTGGATAGGGTATGGTCAAGTCTGTGCAGCGACAGGAGGAGACGAGAGCGAGGCTTGGAAGGGAGAAGTTTATTATACTCAGAGGTCCTAGAGAGGGGGCACCACAGGCCATGCAGGGCCATGTGGGAAACACCGCTGTCGGTCCAAAGGCAGAAAAGAGGAGGGGCAATCCAAGGCCAGAGCCTTTACTGGAATTTCTGAGAGAAGGCGCAGCAGGACAGGAAAAAGAGTTTGAATAATACCGGCAGGCTTTGGGACGTAAGAGTAGTCTCTAGTTGTCTAGTACTTAGCCCTGGGACTAAGTACTTGGATTTGGGGCTGGCTGGGGGCAGAATCTTAGCTTACTGTATGAGAGTTGGGTAAGAAGGTGGTTGGGGGACAGAGAGTCTAGATGGTTTGGTTTGTGTATGACAAACAGTCTCCCGGCCAAGCTCTTTGCTGTCTCTAAGAATTGCCTATCCCTGGGAAGGACAGTCTTTGCCCAGGTCTGTGAGGTCCCCAAATGTAAAAGTGTC
>PVKM010007839.1:25313-40542 GCA_004027735.1 Carollia perspicillata | reverse complement strand
CCTTACTATATGAAATGCTAAAGGGACTTATCTAAGAAAAAGAAGATAAAAATATGAACAGTAAAAGGACAGCAAATTCACAGTTATTAGCATCCACACCTAAAACAAAAGCAGACTAAGCGGTCACCTAAAACAGGAGCAGAGTCACAGAAATGGAGGTCACATGGAAAGTTAGCACCAGGGGAGTGGGAGGAGAGGGTGGGGAGAAGGTACAGAGAATAAGTTGCATAGACGGTGGGGAGAAAATAGACAGGGAGAGGGCAAGAGTAGTGTGGGAAATGTAGAAGCTAAAGAACTTATGACACATGGACATGAACTAAAGAGGGGGAGTGTAGGTGGGAGGGGGTGTGCAGGGTGAAGGGCAATGAAGGGGGGAATGGGAGAACTGTAATGGCATAATCAATAAAAAAATAAAATAATAAAATAAACATTTTTTTTTTAAAGGGAGAAGCCAAAGAACTTACAGGCACAACCCATGGATATGAACTAAGGTGGAGGGGAAATTCCTGGAGGGAAGTGGGGTACCAAGTGGAGGGGGGAATTTCCCCCTTCTCTCTGCACCCCTCCACCCTCTAGAATTCCCCCCTCCACATTTCATGTCCATGGGTTGTACATATAAGTTCTTTGGCTTCTCCATTTCCTGTATTATTCTTAACCTCTCCCTGTCTATTTTTTGCCTACCAACTATGCTTCTTATTCCCTGTACTTTTTCTCCTATTCTCCTCATCTCCTTTCCCACTGATAACCCTCCATGTGATCTCTATTTCTGTGATTCTGTTCCCATTCTAGTTGTTTGCTTAGTTCTTCTTTTTGTTTTTTATCAGTTGTTGATAGTTGTGAGTTTGTTGTAATTTTCCTATTCATAGTTTTGATCTTCTTTTTCTTGGATAAGTCCCTTTAACATTTCATATAATAAGGGCTTGGTGATGAACTCCTTTAACTTGATCTTATCTGGGAAGCACTTTACCTGTCCTTCCATTCTAAATGATAGTTGTGCTGGATAGAGCAATCTTGGATGTAGGTCCTTGCCTTTCATGACTTGGAATACTTCTTTCCAGCCCCTTCATGACAGCAAGTTTTCTTTTGAGAAATCAGTTGATAGTCTTATGGGAACTCCTTTATAGGCAACTTTCTCCTTTCCTCTTGCTGCTTTTAAGATTCTTTCATTCTCTTTAATCTTGAGTAATATAATTATGATGTGTCTTGGTGTTTTCCTCCTTGGGTCCAACTTCTTTGGGACTCTCTGTGGTTCCTGGACTTCCTAGAAGTCTATTTCCTTCACCAAATTGGGGAATTTCCCCTTTATTATTTGTTCAAATAAGTTTTCAATATCTTACACTTCCTCTTCTCCTTCTGGCACTCCCATGATTCAGATGTTGGAACTTTTAAAGTTGTACCAGAGGTTCCTAAGCCTCTCCTTGTTTTTTTTTTTTTAATTCTTGTTTCTTCATTCTGTTCCACTTGCATGCTTATTTCTTCCTTTTGTTCCAAATTGTTGATTTAAGTCCTAGTTTCCTGCCTTTCACTGTTGGTTCCCTGTACATTTTCCTTTATTTCACTTTGTGTAACCTTCATTTCTTCCTTCATTTTATAACTGAGCCCAATCAATTTTGTGAGCATCCTGATTACCAGTTTTTTAAACTCTGCATCAAACACGTTGTCTATTTCTTTGTCACTTAGTTCTTTTTCTGGAGTTTTGATCTGTTCTTTCATTTGGACCATATTTCTTTGTCTCAGGGCACCTGTTCCATGGTAAGGGGTGGAGCCTTAGGTATTCACTAGGGCAGGGCAACCCTCTTGCTACATTGTGATGTTGTCTGTGAGGGAGGGGTCAGAGAGGGAACAGTGCTTCTTGCTCTGATTTCATCCTATTTTCTGTCATTTCCCTTGCTTCCCACAAGTGGACTGTGCCCTTTCAGTTGCTGATTTGCAGGTGGGTAGGTTTCTGTACATTTTAGGACCCTATGGGTCTCTCCAATGAACTTTCTTGTGAGGATGATGATTTCTCTTGCCACCACAACTCCCACAGATTTTTACAGACAGAGGTTTTGAGGCTTTATTTCCCTGTGCCAGAACCCTGGGTTTCAAGATCTGTCTCACTTCCTTATTGTTCCTCCTGGCTTCTATGTGCATGAATGTGGGATCACTGCGCCATCTGCCACCTTGCCTTGCCACGCATCTTCTCCACCCTGGCTGCCCATCTCCACCCCTCCTACTGACTGAATGAATGTTCCTTTAACTCCTTGGTTGTAGGACTTCCATGCAAATGTTTTTCTGGAAGTTCTGGTCATTTTTGTTTTTAAATTGGTTGTTATCCTTCTTTTGGTTGTAAGAGGAAGCAAAGCATTTCTGCCTATGCCTCCATCTTGACTGGAACCAAAAAAATACTTTAAAATAATTTAAAAAGGAAAAAAAATCCCCTTTCACATCCAGAAACCTGGGAAGTTTGTCAAACACTCTTGACCAAAAAGATTATATATCATTATGAAACAATATTAAGTTATTCATTTAGTCAAAGTGAAAGTTAAAGATGTGAAACAAATACAGGTTACCTATTGTTATCAAAACCTAGTTCTTAATATTGAAATTATTTTCCTGAGTAATCAAGTACCTGATCAATAAGTTTTTTTTTAACCCGTGTCCCGGCACTTGAGGATAGAACTGGCAAACTGGAACCCGTGGGCACCAAAGACATGACTCCGAGAGGGCTGGAGCCCTTTCCCTCTCCCTCCGTACATTACGGGGATCAGGACTGTACACCCGACCCCCAGCAAGAAGAGGAGGGTATGATCAATAAAATTTTTAAAAATATTTTTATTTATTTGTTTTGAGAGAGAGGGGAAGGGAGGGAGAAAGAGAGGGAAAGAACCATCAATTTATCATTGCCTCTCACATGCCCCCAACTGGGGACCTGGCCCACAATCCAGGCATGTGCCCTTACAGGGAATCGAACAGGCAAACCTTTGTTTGTAGGCCAGTACTCAATCCACTGAGCCACACCAGCCAGGGCTGATTAATAAATTTTTTTAAAAACATACATACAAATAAAATATAGAATCTTTGCTATCTAGGAAGAAAACTTTTCATATCTTATCTGGAGTAGAACAATATAGAGAAACTGTCCTTTTGACAGTGTGAAAGAGAACCAAACTCTAATACTGTATTACCTTACTTCAGATACTTAAATTATTCTTTTAAATCTATTTTATTTAGCTTCACCACACATAAAATTTCCTTTCTTAGGATTCCTTTCCACAGATGTTCTACAACTTTCCTAAACCCTATTAGTTTGCCTTTTCTTATTAAAATAATCAACCTTACCCTGGCTGGTGTAGCTCAGTGGATTGAGTGCAGGCTGTGAATCAAAGGGTTGCTAGTTCGATTCCCAGTCAGGGCACATGCCCAGGTTGCAGGCCAGGTCCCCAGTGAGGGCCATGTGAGATGCAACCACACATTGATGTTTCTCTCTCTCTTTCTCCCTCCCTTCCTCTCTCTCTAAAAATAAATAAATAAATTTTTTAAAAATAATAAATAAAATTAATTAAACTTTAAAAAATAAAGTAAAATAAACTAATCACATTTCAAAACAAACCACTTCTTTTAATTCCTTCAAAAATGTATTTCCATACCATATACCTTCCTTTGCTAAAAACATACATCATTTCTTCCGATATTAATAAGAATTTATAATCTTTAGAACCTTAATTTTTACTGACAACAAAATTGTAAGTAATAACTATTCAATAGATTGGCAAATTTATTACTTTATTTTATACCTTTAAAAACATAGGTTCTTTTACTGGCAAAGCACAAAAATGTTTTCATTAATAGATCTAAATTTATTTTTTTTTAGTTTCTCTGTAATAGTAGTTCAAAAGTAGATAAATTGGACTTATCTAGCAATTAGTGTTTCAGTATTGCATGTTATTTAGAAATGTCTACATATTCAATTTTTAATCATTTCACTTAATGTAGTAAAATTCTAAAGTTTTGAGTTACTGAAGAGGTTTAGAAAATCATTTAAATACACATACAATTGTCACAAGAGGGCACAGGTAACCAGGTTCTTGGTGATCAGGACAAAGAATTGAACCAAACACTCAGAGTTTATAGCAGAGAACATGGGAACAGGCCAACTCCAAGCAGAGATTGACCTCATGGGCTGGAGGAACTCTATTCTTATAGGGCAGATCCTTCCTGGCTAGTTTTGGCGGGCTTTTACTGCGCATGTACAAGTAAGTTGTATTACTTTAAAACTGCTGCACATGTGGTCTCCCATGATTTTCCGTGATTAGCCACCAGGGAAGGGGGTCCTACAATGTTGCCAAATTGACCCCCCTTCTCCTGGGGTCCCCCTGTACTAGGTTCGCCTTGCCCATTGCCAGAGAATTATAGCTCTCCATGTTAGAGATTGGTGAGAAGGAAAGGAATTATTTATTCAAGTTATACAGACTTAAGAGTAATAAGTTAATGCCTTCATCAAAATCCCAATGTCCCTAAAACACCCATAAACACACATAGTCCTTCCTTCCCTCTTTTGCCTGATCTGGGGTACTGTATCTCAGGAAAAGAAATAAAAGTCCATGGCTCAGGCAGCCCCTGGTTCTTCCCGGTAATCCGTGCTTGGCTGGTAGGCCTCCCTTGGTTCCCAGCACCATTAGCTCTGCCGCTGAGATCTCCAGTTCTTATTCCAAAACCATGTGACAAGTTCTCATAGACCACCAGTAAGTGTCCTTTCACCCCTTTCCTTCCTGCAGTGTCTCTCCTGCATTCTTCCAAACTGCTGAGAGAGAGAACTCTGTATCACTGCTACATCTTGCTTTCCAGCTTCCTAAGCTGCGTGGCAAAGGGAGACTCAAAGCTGTTTGATTCTCCCCTGCCAAAGCTGTGTGGTGGTTCTCTGCCAAAGCCACATGGTGATTCTTTGCCAAAGCAGCGTGCTGATTCTTGTCATGGCTGACGTGTTTGCATTTAAATCCCAGTGCTAATCTTCCTCTGCAGCCCCATTTCCAACTCCTCCCACAATCAGCTACACTTGCCAGCACTCCTGTATTTTCCAGCTTTCCTGGGCTGCCATAGTAAGTCTGAGCAGGCATAGCCCCATGGTGTGCAGCCAATCATCTCCAAGCTCTCACGCAAGCTCTGTAACCAGGGGGAGTTGCCTCCCAGTTACATCTTGGGTGGAAGTCACTCCCTTCTCCCTGGCTCAAAGCATGGCCACAGCTATTTAACAGATCTATGAAACCAGTTAAAGGTTATAGGTATGTTAAATGACTGTTCTAGAGGTTATCTGCAAAGCTGTTGCTATGCAAAACAATTCAATGGCCCTGCTCCATGTGTCCCATCCTCCGGCTCAGACTTGTGGGGAGTAATGACATCCCACATTTTTAATATTTCCTGGACACCCCGAGTTCTGAACTCCATTTTAAATCCTTCTTTTGGGGGGCCCCTGGCTGCACCCTCTTACACAATTATTGTTAAAGAGTTACCTTAAAAGAAACCCTTTTATCCCATTTGCATTTATTTACTTTCTCCTAATTTAGGTTAGTTATAAAAATTTTACTATACCAAGTTATTTGTCTTGCTGACAAATTTTGCAGCAGAGATAATATGAACTTATTTGACTAATAAATCCAGGTAAAATGAAAGTATTTTAATGCTGATGATTCCAAAGTGAGGGGAACTTCGGCCAGCAAGGTTCCTCGGGCTGCAGCAGATGGAAAGAAAGAATTGTCCCAGACACAATCTTGTTGCTCCAGTGGGAAAAGGGGTGGCAATTCCCTCTAGTGGAGAATGCCCCTAGCCTTTCTCCAACACAACTTTTATTAGGGTTAGGAAGTGCAGGGGGATACAGCATACATGCATAGCTTATCAATCAATGTCCAAAAGGCTATAGTCATAAAAAACTAACACTACCTATAGATAAAAACTAAAGAAACACAGAAATCTTTTCAGGTTGAGGTCTGTGAGACATGCAGGCACCAGATGGCTCTAAAGGCATAATATCATGAAGTAGTGAGTTTCACTCCTTATTCCTTGAACTCAAGCATCAGGGTTATACTGACAGGGCTTATCTCTGAGCAGAGCTGGCTTCAAAGGACAAAAATGTACATTTCAGGCCTCAGTGTTAGAATTGAGTCATGCCTGCCACCTGTGTTATGACCTAGTTTTCCAGGGAGACTTACCAGCCCCTTTTAGAGCTTGCTCTAGTGGGGCTAGCATCTCTGAAACCACACAGAGTGGTCTCCAACAATAAATATATGCCTGTTTAATAAAAACAAACTCAGAACCAGCTTTCATTTCAATGTTTCCCCAAATCATGTGGTTCTGAAAAGCACTTGTGCTGGCCTGTTCTGTTTTTGAGTATTTTCATATAAGCACTTAGTTAAGGCAATTTAACATTACAAATGGGAAAAGTCAGCACCTGCGTTGCCTGTCACTACCAGAACCAATAGTAGAGACAAAGATTGAATCTTTATGGGCAATTTATCAACTGCTGGTAATCTGAGAAGGCAATAGGTTATGTACTCTAAAATCAGTTTTAACATCTCAACTCAAGCTGACCTTTTTATAAGGACAAGAAAAGGGTAGGTAAGGGGTTTGGAAAAAGGGTTAATCAAATAAGAGTTTCAGGCCCACAAGGATTTTCCTAGCATTTCTTTATCTGCCCGTCAACAAGTCTTTATCTGCACCACAGTTCCCTCCCTAGGACATAATGGCTCAGATACCATCTTAATGGATTGCTTACAGAAACCCTGGGGCAAAAAAGGTTGAATTGCCTGTCTCCTTCAGACTCAACTAGGTCATCCATTCCAATTCTTGGAATAACAGCTTTCCATAAGCATTAAAAACTCAGCCTATCAACTATAACTGAAGTTAAAAGCTTTAACTCTTGAGTTCCCCTAACAAAGTTATCATTCAATAGAAGAAATATGCTATATCTAGAATATATTGGGTAGACCAAAAAGTTCATTTGGTTTTTGCCATAAGATGGCTCTAGTAGCAATTAGTTGTCTTAACATTATTCAAAACAATTTTGTTAGATTGTACCATGACAGCTGTAATCAGCATGCATTTAAAAAGCTTATCAAAACTGGTGAATTTTTGTGTAGCCATTTTAATATTGAAGATGGAAGAAAACAAGCAACATTTTCAGCATATAATGCTTTATCACAGAGGTGTCCAACCTGTGGCCTGCAGGACACATATGTTCCAGGATGACTGTGAATATGGCCCAACACAAAATTGTAAATATACTTAAAACATTATAAGATTCTTTTTTGTGATTACATGTCACAATGTATGTAATGTGTGATGCAAGACAACCCTTCTTCCTCCAGTGTGGCACAGAGACACCAAGAGGTTGGATACTCCTGCTTTATTGTTTCAAGAAAGACAAAAATGAAACATAAGATTTGTGCAGTGTATGGAGAAGGTGCTGTGACTGATCAAATATGTCAAAAGTGGTTTACTAAGTTTTGCTAAAGATTTCTTTCTGAACAATGGTTAGATAGACCAATTGAAGTTGATAACAATCAAATTGAGACATTAACTGAGAACAATCAATGTTATACCACATGAGAGATAGCCAACATACTCACATATCCAAATCAATAAAGTTATTTTTGAAATGAAAGATGTATCCTTTATTTTTCAGGAAAAACCATACAGACTTTTTGGCCAACCCAATAGATACATAGACATATGTAAACATACAGATAAGCATAAACACAGATCTCATAGTTTTCATTCTAAATTGCTAGCCTGAGTACCAGGTACAATTCAAAACTCAGAGGAAAAACGATCCAGATTATGCTTCTGGCAGATGAACTAATCTAAGATTCTGCTCAGATGACTAAAGCTTTGCAGGCTGTAAAACAAGTAATGTCAACAAACAACAAATCTTACTCAAATTCATACAACTTCCCCCCAAACATACAATACTTTCATGCTTAATTTGCCTGATCTGAACCAAATTCAAAACTGGTTTTAAGTTAAAAACAAAATTCCATGGCTGGGTTGAAGCACAGACTTAACAGGTAGCATATACAGTTCCAGAAAACAACCCTAGTTGCTAATTGTACCTCTCAGTATCCCTTCCCTAATGCAATCAATAGGGGGAGCCTCAAACAAAGTCAGAGGAATCCCTCAAGGACCCAACCAAAAGTAATAGGTGGTGTCCCTTGAGTCATCCATAAGGTTACTCACCAGTAGATGTGTCCTAAACCAAGTCCACAATTTTTCTCACTGCAAAATGAAAGCTCTGTCGCAGCCCGCTGCGGCAGGGGGTCGTAAGTCAGGGTGAGGGATGATATTATTATTGTTTAATAATAATAACGGAGAGGTCCAAGACTCATCTGGTCATGGCGAGTTTATTGAAAGAGACCAAAGCTTTTAAACACAGTGCCTCAAAAGCTACAGAGCGTATATCAGTCATGTCCTTGAGATAAAGCTTACAAATTCCCACAGGACAAGGTTCTCATAACACATACTTCCTTGCACCTGCAAAGAAGGCCATGCCTTCCCCCTGTGCATGGGAACAACCAGATAATCAGTAGTTGGGAGGCAGTCTGGGCCCAGAATGGCCTTGAGGCTAGAAACCAGGTTTCTGTCACCACTCCCGCGGTGAGAAACCCTCTCCTTAACCCCTTGTGGCCACTGGGCCCCTACAAAGCTCCATTAGTCAGCCATGCCCAGTCAGTGGCGAGCACTTCAGGCCCATCCTTGGAGCATCAGTCCAGGCAGTTGCTCATACAGAACCTGGAAAGACTGCCACCAGCCAAGAGTTGCTGAAACCCAGGCAGAAAGTCCACTCATGGCTGAGACCAACCAGAGATTCCATTTATGTTACAGAACAGAAAGAGTTTGTCCACCTGGTTTTAGCAGCCAAACACTATGCACTGAGAATTGCAGTGAAGGAAAATTGGCTATTTTATTGTAAATGGTACCACCTAGGAGAACAGGAAGGTAATGCTTAAAAGCCCAAACTTCACAATTGCATGTAGGTTACAGATCAGAGAGGGAAAAATCACAAGACACCCATGGGTTAGGGGTTGTGGTGGAAGCTGACTGATTGGAGGTGAGGTAAAGGTATAAATCACTTTTTCAGGTCATAATTTAGGTCAGGAAGAGAAACATAATTTAGGTAAGCAAATTATGTGGATTTAATTAGAAGTTAGAAAAGATGGCAGAGGAATAAGTCCAAGTTACACTAACCTCCTCCAGGACCAATCTGGAATTACAAGTAAATTGTAGAGGAATCATCCTGAATAACCAACTGAACACTACCTGGAGAGAAGCCTTATAACCATAGATGGACAGAAGAAATCACTTCACCACAACAAAACTGGTAGGGAGTGCAAAGGAGGAGCAAGAGGGCTGGCTGGGCTCCCACAATTGGCAGCTGAAGTTCCAGAGGAATATTTCAAGCAGCTAGGATGCTCTCCCTGAAAAGTATGATGTCTAAACCCCAAGCTAGGCTCCCCAGACTATAGCACCAAAGCCAGGAAAGGACCCAGATAACATCTAGGTGTAAAAAACAGCAGGGTTTCTGCCTGTGAGGAGACACAGCTGGAGACACAGAGAAACTCTTAAAGGACCAATGTACAAAATTTCTTTAGCAGCCACTTACCCTAGGCTCCAGCAAAGGGAGGGCAGAATGAACTAGAGATGCTTGAGGGGAGTCTGGGATTGGTGGCTCTGGGGAGAGAACTGAAGGAACAGCCGCCAGGATCACTGTGCTGAGTCATTCCCCATACTGCAGAAGCCATCCTTCTGAGGCAGAGCACTCCTCTTCAAGTGGCATCAGATTGAGGGGAAGCAAAAGCTTTGTCTGTAGGGTTTACTTTCCTCCACCCTGTGGAGCTTAAGCCAGGCTGCTGCTTACAGCTTGATTAGTTTAACAACTGATCAGTCTAATAGCTATTAGATTAACAACTAAGGAAGAAAATACAAAGAAACAGTCAAAATGGGAAGACAAAGAGACAGACCCCAAATGAAAGAATAAAATAATTCTCCAGAAGAAGAACTAGATGAAATGGAGGAGACAATTTATCAGGTAGAGAATTTAGAGTAATTATTATAAGGATACTCAACAGCATGAAAAAAGACATAGAAACCAAGAACAAGGACTAGTCAGAAATAAAGAATACAATAGCTTAGATAAATAATACACTGGAAGGAATAAACAGTGGATTAGATGAAGCAGAGGATCACATAAGTGATTTGGAAGACAAGGTAGAAAAAACACAAAGGCAGAGCACCAAAAAGAAAAAAAAATTTTGAAAAAATGAGGAGAGCTTAAGAAATATTTTGGAAATGTGAAACATAACAACATCAACATCATGGGAATACCAGAAGAAGAGAGCAAGCAAGGGATTGAGAACCTATCTGAAGAACTAATGATTGAAAACTTCCCTAATTTGGTAAAGGGAAAAGTCAGATAAGTCCAGGAAGCTCAGACAGTTCCAAACAAGGTATACCCTAACAGGCCTACCCCAAGACACATCATAATTAAAATGACAAGGCTGAAAGACAAGGAGAGAACCCTAAAAGCTGCAAGAGAAAAGCAGGTAGTTACCTACAAGGGAGCACCAATTAGATTGTCATCTGATTACTCATTAGAAACATTTCAGGCCAGAAAGAAGTGGTGTGAAATATTCAAGGTGATGAAAAGCAAGGAACTGCAACCACAGCTACTTTACCCAGCAAGGCTATCATTTAAAATCAAAGGAGAAATAAGGAGCATCCCAGACAAGAAAAATCTGAAGGAGTTTGTTAACACCAAACCAGTACTGCAACAAATGTTAAAAGGGTTGCTTTAAGAAGAAGAAAAAGAGGGAAAAAAATAAAGCAGATGAAAACAGTCAATAAAATGACACCACACATGTATCTATTAATAATCACCTTAAATGTAAATGGCATAAATGCTCCAACCAAATGACAGAGGGTAGCTTAATGGATAAGAAAACAAGACCCACATATATATGTTGCCTCCCAGAGACCCATCTCAGATCAAAAGATACACTCAGACTAAAAGTAAAGGGATGGAAAAAGATATTTCATGCAAATGGGAAAGGAAAAAAAGCTGACATAGCAGTACTTAATATACAAAAAAATAGACTATAAGCCCAAGGCTACAGTAAGAGACAAAGAAGGACAATAAGTGATAAAGGGAACAATCCAACAAGAGGATATAACCCTAGTAAACTTTTATGCACCCAACATAGGAGCACCTAAATATGTACCGCAAATCTTAATGGATATAAAGGGGGAGATCAACAGAAATACAGTCATAGTCAAGGATTTTAACACCCCATTGATGTTAATGAATAGATCTTCCAGACATAAAGTCAACAAGAAGACAGTGGCCTTAAACAATACAGTAGATCAAATGGATTTAATTGATATCTTCACAGCATTTTAATCTCAAAGCAGCAGAATATACATACTTCTCAAGTGCACATGGAACATTTTCTAGGATAGACCACATGTTAGGACACAAAACAAGTCTTAATAAATTTAAGAAGATTGAAATCATATCAAGCAACTTCTCTGACCATGAAGCTATGAAACTAGAAATCAATTACAAGAACATTGAAAAACACACAAAGACATGGAAGCTAAATAACATGTTATTAAACAATGAATGAGTCAACAATGAGATCAAGGACAAAATCAAAAGATACCTTGAAACAAATGAAAATGAGGACACAACAATCCAAAATCTGTGGGACATGGAGAAAGCAATCCTAAGAGGGAAATTCATAGCATTACAGGCCTATCTCGAAAAACAAGGAAGAGCCCAAATAAACAATCTAACTTCACACTTAAAGGAATCTGAAAAATAACACCAAACAAAGCACAAAGTGAGTAGAAAGAAGGAAATAATAAAGATTAGAGCATGAATAAAAGAAATAAAGTCTAAAAAACTACAGAAAAGATAAATGAATCCAAGAGCTTGTTCTCAGAAAAGATAAACAAGAGTGACAAACCTTTAATGAGACTCATCAAGAAAAAAAGAGAAAGGTCCCAAATAAATAAAATCAGAAATGAAAGAGGAGGAACAACCAACACCAAAGAAATACAAAGAATTGTAAGAAAATATTATGAACAACTATATGTCAACAAACTGGACAACCTGGATAAGATGGATAAATTCCCAGAAACATAGTCTTCCAAAACTAAATCAGGAAGAATCAGAGAATCTGAACAGACAGATTACACCCAGTAAAATTGAAGCAGTAATCAAAAAACTATCAACAAATACAAGGCTGGATCGGATGGCTTCGCAGCTTAATTTTACCAAACATTCTGAGAAGAAATAACACCTCTCCTTCTCAAAATATTTCATAAAATTCAAGAGGGAAGACTCCCAAACTCATTTTGTGAGGCCAACATTATCCTAATTCCGAAACCAGATAAAGACATTACAAAGAAAGAAAATTAGAGGCCAATATCCCTGGTGAACATAGGTGCTAAAGTCCTCAACAAAATATTAACAAACCGAATGCAGTAATTCATCAAAATGATCATACACCATGATCAAATGGGATTTATTCTGGGGATGCAAGGTTGGTATAACATTCACAAATCAATAAATGTGATTCACTGACTAAACAAACTGAAAGATAAAAACAACATGATTATATCAATAGATGAAGAAAAAGCATTTGATAAAATCCAGCAATGCTTTATGAGAAAAACTCTTAGCAAAAGGGAATAGAAGGGAACATACCTAAACATAATAAAGGAGATACATGGCAAACACATTGCCAGCATCATACTCAATGGGCAAAAACCACCAGCACTCCCCTTAAGATCGGGAACAAGACAGGGACATCTGCTTTTACCTCTCTTATTCAACATAGTACTAGAAGTCCTAACCACAGATCAGACAAGAAAATGAAATAAAAGCCTCCAAATTGGAAAGGAAGAAGTAAAACTATTTTTATTTGCAGATGACATGACACAAAAATTCCACCATGAAACTACTAGTACTGATAAATGAATTAAGCAAAGTAGCAGGATACAAAATTAATATCCAGAAATCAGTTACATTTTTATATGCCAATAATGAACTACCAGAAAAGGAAACTGAGAAAACATACCCATTCACAATTGCTTCAAAAGGAATAAAATATTTAGGAATAAACCTAACAAGGACGTAAAAGACCTGTACATTGAAAATTATAAGACACTGAAGAAAGAAATTGAAGAAGTTACAAATAAATGGAAGCCCTTACCATGTTCATGGATAGAAGAATTAACATCATTTACAATGTCCATACTTGCCTCAACCAGCACAGCTAGACTGGTTAGGTTCCAAGGGAAGGCGACAGAGGGTTGAGAAATAAAGAGACACAGTCAAAGTGGGGTCAGGAGGAATCCCTTCTCTGGGATGCAGAGGAGGGAACTGTTTATTGGTGAAGTCAGGCTGTATGTATCGAGCCAGCTTTTGAAGCAGAGCATGAAAAAGACAAACCACAGGGCTAGGTACACTTTATTTTTTATGAACATTTGCTGCTCCTTCTTGGTACAGTGATATACCAAGCAGCCAAGTCATTCTTTTCTTACAATGATCTACAGGCAGTAATCCGTGGCCCATGGCAGCTGTGCTAAGCCTGAGGCCTGCTTCCAACTCCCTTGGCACACATTATCCTGCTTGGTCCTCCATATCTCCTCCTTTTCTTTTTTCTAATTGCACCTGATGCAGCTTTCCCCACATACGGAATAGTTGGGCTTGAAGTGTTTGGCTGACTACGGAAGCAATGACAGCTAACATGGCTACAAACAGAGTAGAGGCATCATGGGGAGCAGCTTGCTGATTGTCCAAGTCTTGTGCTTGCTTGGTCAGTTTATTCCGTTGTCCCCAGGTTGGAGGTTCAGCCCAACCCATGCTATGGGCCAGCAGCCTCGGCACCCTCTCCCTGGGTTGTCTGGGGCTCATCCTGAGCCGTTTCATCTTTTTTCTCCAGGGTATTCAGGAGTGGAGTCTAGTAGGGTTCCATCACAGATGGGGACCAGTCTCTCTGTGACCCAAACAGGTCGAGATGCAGATCTAGGGAATAAACACACATCTCTTTCCCCTTGTTAATATAGGGTCAGGAACCTGCCATTGGCCTATAGCAAGATCCTTCCACTTGGCGGAAACCAGGTCCTTGGTAACTGGAAATGACCAGTGTTTTTCTGCAGGAGTAATCCCCTGCTCATCACAATTTCAAAAATTAAGGGTATATAAGGCTAATCCTAGCTGTCTTTGGGGAGTATTAGTACAGTCTCCCCCTTTTTGTTTTTCTTTTTTTAATATACTTTATTGATTACAGTTGTCCCATTTCCCACACTTCATTCCCCTCCACCCTGCACACCCTCTTCCACACACATTCTCCCCACTTTAGTTCATGTCCATGTGTCGTCATAAGTTCTTTAGCCTCTACATTTCCCATACTATTCTTGCCCTCCCCCATCTATTTTTTACCTATTATCTATGCTACTTATTCTCTGTACCTTCTCCTCCTCTTTCCCCCTCCCACTCCCCTGTTGCTAACCCTCTATGTGATCTCCATTTCCCTGGTTCTGTTCCTATTCTAGTTGTTTGCTTAGTTTGTTTTTGTTTTCGTTTTAGGTGTGGTTGTTAATAATTGTGAGTTTGCTGTCATTTTACTATACATGTTTTCTATCTTCTTTTTCTTAGATAAATCCCTTTAACATTTCATAAAATAAGGGTTTGGTGACAATGAACTCCTTTAACTTGACCTTATGTGAGAAGCACTTTATCTGCCCTTCCATTCTAAATGAAAGCTTTGCCGGATAGAGCAATCTTGGATGTAGGTCCTTGCCTTTCATGACTTGGAATACTTCTTTCTAGCCCCTTCTTGCCTGCAAGATCTCTTCTGAGAAATCAGATGACAGTCTGATGGGAACTCCTTTGTAGGTTATTGTCTCTTTATCTCTTGCTGCTTCTAGGATTCTCTCCTTCATTTTTATCCTGGCTAATGTAACTATGATGGGCCTTGGTGTGTTCCTCCTTGGATCCAACTTCTTTGGGACTCTCTGAGCTTCCAGGACTTCTTGGAAGTCTATTTCCTTTGCCAGATTGGGGAAGTTCTCCTTTACTATTTGTTCAAATAACTGTTCCACTTGTTGCTCTTCCTCTTCCCCTTCTGTCACCCCTATAATGCAGATGTCGAAACGTTTAAAGATGTCCTGGAGGTTCCTAAGTCTCTCTTCA
>PVKM010007839.1:0-25213 GCA_004027735.1 Carollia perspicillata | reverse complement strand
TATCTGTTCATTGCTTAGTTGTATTTGCTGTGGAGCTTTGATCTGTTCTTCTGTTTGGACATTTTTTTTTTTTTTGTCTTGTAGCACCTGTTACGTATGAGGGGCGGAGCCTTAGGTGTTCACAAGGGCAGAGCAACCCACCTCACTGGGTTGTGATGCTTATGTGGGGGTGAAGTCTGAGAGGGAACAATGGTGCTTGCTCCACTCTCTGTCAGATCTTAGTCCCTTCTGCTGCTTCCCTCAAGCAAACTGGGCCTTTCTGGTGCTGATTCCCATGTGGGTGGGCTTGTGTACATTCTAGGACCCTGTGGGTCTCTCCAACAAACTTTCCTATGAGGCTGGGAGTCTCTCCCTGTGCCTCAACCCCCTCAGATGTTTTGAATTGGTGTTTTGAGGCTTTATTTCCATGCACTGGGACCCTGGGTTGTGTGGTCTGTCTCACTCCCCAATTTCACCTGGTTTATCTCCGCGCAAATGTGGGACCACCCAGTCAGCCAACTTGCACACAGTGCCTCACTTCACAATCGCCGCCTTGCTGGGTCTGCCAGCTGCCGCCTGCGCACCCCGGGTCCACCCACTGCCATCTTGCATGCCCGACATGCCTTTCGCACCTGGTGCCACCGCTCTTTGTGCCACAACCCCTCTTCGTCCAGCTGCCAGACTCTGCCCCACTTACCGCTTACCGGTCTGGATGAATGTGTCTATTTTATCTCCTTGGTTGTCCAACTTCCATACAGTTCAATTTTCTGTCAGTTCTGGTTGTTATTTTGTTTCTAAATGTTGTCATCCTTATTTTGGTTGTGTGAGGAGGCACAATGTGTCTACCTATGTTTCCATCTTGGCTGGAAGTCCTCCCCCTTTTTGTTTTTCAATATAGGTTTTAAGGATCTGTTAACTCGCTCTATAATGGCTTGTTCCTGAGAATTGTAAGGGATGCCAGTGACATGAGCTATTTGAAAGTATGTACAAAACTGTTGAAATGCCCCACTGCCGTATGCAAGCACATTATCAGTTTTTTTAAAAAAGATTTTATTTATTTATCTTTAGAGGGGAAGGGAAGGAGAGAGGGAGAGAAATATCAATGTATGGTCGTCTCTCATGTGCCCCCCGCTGGGAACCGGCCTGCAACCCAGGCATGTGCCCTGACTGGGAATCGAACCACTATCCTTTGGTTTGCAGACCTGTGCTCAATCCACTGAGCTACACCAGCCAGGGCACATTATCAGTTTTGAGCTGTGTAGGGTGTCCCATAACAGAGAAAGTCTGGAGACAGTGAGAGATGACATTTTTAACGCTTTCTCCAGTGTGACAGAAAGCCCATGTGAAATGTGAAAAGGTATCAATGGTTACATGAACCCGTGCCAATTGGCCAAATGCAGGGATTCGTGTAACGTCCATTTGCCATAAATGGTTGGGTCAAAGTTCTTGAGGAATGACCCTGACAACAGGTGAGGGGAGGTGCACAATGCAACAAGGGCACTTTTGGACAATTTGTGGAGCCTGTTCCCTACTAGTAGGGAACATTTTTCGAAGTGTGGTAGCATTGACATGAAATTGGGGGTGTATGTCTGTGGCTTGTTGCAAAGGTGTATACACAAGAGTGGAGACTAGCAGGTCAGCATTATGATTGCCCTTTGCTAAAAGTCCAGGTAATTGACTATGAGAACAAATATGTTCAATAAAAAAGGGAAAGGCTCTCTTGTGGAGTAATGATTGTAATTTGGTAAAGAGATGGAACAATTCTTCAGAGGAAATGTGTCCAAGGATTGCTGACTCAATATGTTGTACAGTATGGATGACATAGTGACTGTCACTATAAATATTGACAGGTTCTGCAACAAAATGCGTTAAGGCCATACAGACAGCATAGAGTCCAACACACTGAACAGATAGATGAATAGGGGGTAGTTTCAACCCAAGTTTGCTGAGGGGTATAAACCCCAGCTTTTCCTGAACTTGACCCATCAGTGAATGTGACTGCTGCCCCTGAAATGGGAGTCAAAGTTACAATCTTTGTAAAGAGAAAGGGGTGTCTCTGAGAAAACTTGAAGGAATTTATCAGCAGAGTAATGATTATCTGTTTGACCAGGATAAGCAGCTAGGGCTATTTGCCAATAATCTGTGGTTTCCCACAGCTGTAGTTGCTGGGCAGCAGAATAGGGGTTTTATCCTTTTCCCCTGCGTTTGCAGTGTCTTTTCCCATTTTTTGAGGACAGTCACAGGCAGTGTTCACTTTGTTTGCAGTTAAAGCAAGCACTTTGTGTCCCCAAAGTTCCTTTGAAAATGGCTGCAAGAGTAACTCCTTGGATATAGGAGGGGCCAATATCTACACAGATTCTAATAAAATTAGTAAGATTCCCTTTCTTATATGGCCCTAGGGTGGCTTGGCAGACCTTATTTGCATTTTCAAAAGCTGGCTGTTTGACTAATATATTACCAACCTTAGGTTCCCCTACCGTCTAGTAGCCTGGAGGAGACGGGAAACAAAATCCTGATAAGGCTCTTCTGGGCCCTGTCAGATTTTGGTGGGTCTCGAGATTTTTCTCCTTTGGAAGGAAGGCAGCACCAAGCGCCGTAATTTGTTGGTAAGTTTATAAGGTATAGCCTAGCTGATTCTGCAAATTCTCATATTATCCAGACCGCATAAGCATTTCAAATGTTTCCTGTATGCCTGTTGTGAGCTCTCTTCATACCAGTCAGACTTCCACATTAGGTAATCCCCCCGCACCACCCCTCGCATAAGCATGCTTTGGCTAGTACAATCCAGTCTTTTGGTGCCTTGGCTTCAGAGCCAATGGTATCAAGATGAGCAAGGGAAAAAGGGGACGTTGGCCTATACATACTGAAAGCAGCTTATAAGTCTTTTAAAGTTTTAAAAGAGAGGTCCTTGTGATATCTTTGTTGTCAGTATTTTGCAGATTGGGCCTCTCAAACACAGGGAATAGCACAAATCCCTGTATGACCTTTCCCAGATCCATAGCTTTTAGTAAAGCCTTTTGTAAGGGAGTAGTTTCTGGCAGTCCTGCTGGACTATGGTAAGGAGGAGGAGCTTTCCAAGGTGAGTTGAGGGGTTAGTGGGAGAAAGTACTTCAGTGAGCTTAGCTCGGTCTCCAGAGGATAGTTGAGACATTTGCTTTACTAATCCTACTACTGAGTCCTCTTCATCAGAATTACTAGGGGACTCATCCTCTTGCATTCTCTGCTGCAGGTCCCCACCACCTTCCTGTTCCAGTTGTTGTTCAGACTCTGGCGGCAGCAGCTTGTCACTGTGCTCAAGCAGGGGAGCGGTTGCCTTCAAAGTAGCAGATCCCTCTACAGTAGTAGCAAGGGTTTCAGCAGCTATTTTTGCACCCTACATTCCTCTTTTACAGGATCTAGGGCTTCCCTAATCAGGGTCCACAAAGTGAAAACAAAGATTGGAATGTGCATGGGCCCTTCTGCTGTATATCTCTCTTTAATTTTTAGGCCTACCTGAGCCCACATATGTTCATTTACCATGGCTTCTTCAGGAAACCAAGGACAAGTTTGCTGTACAAAAGTTAAGAATTGCTCCAGCTATGTGATAGGGATTTTACTGCCCCGTGCAAGTAACGTGTAGCACAGCATTTGTATATGGAGCCACCGCTCAGCAGACCCAGAATGCCTCATTTTACACCTCATTGCTATAAATCCTTTTCACTCCCCACTTACTGTACTGTGGCCACTCGGGAGTGTCCCCTTGTCTTCTGGCTGAGGAGTTTCTTCACACTTGGGTCCCTGTTCCAGGCTCCACTTGCCGCTACCAGCATGGCTGGATGGGTCAGGTCCTGAGGGAAGGCGACAGGGGATTGAGAAATAGACAGAGTCAAAGCAGGGTCAGGTGGAGTCCCTTCTCTGGGATGCAGAGGAGGGAACTGTTTATTGGTGAAGTCAGCCTGTATCTATTGAGCCAACTTTGAAGCAGAGCGTGACAAAGACTAACCGTGGGGCTAGGTACATTTTCTTTTTTAAGAACATTTGCTGCTCCTTCTCGGTACAGTGATATAGCAAGCAGCCAAGTCATTCTTTTCTTACAACAATCTATCAGGCAGTTGTCTGTGGCCTAGGGCAGCTGTGCTGAACCTGAGGTCTGCTTCCAGCTCCCTTGGCACGCATTGTCCTGCTTTGCTGTCCACAATACTACCCGAAGCAATCTGTAGGTGTAACGCCATTTGTATGAAAATTCTAATGATGTATTTCACAGAACTAGAAAAAATTTTCCAAAATTTATATGGAACCACAAAAGGCCCCACGTAGCAACCGTGATCCTAAGAAAGAAGAATAAAGTTGGACGAATCATGCAACCTAATATCAAACTATACTATAAGGCCATGGTAATCCAAACATCATTGTACTGGCATAAAAACAGACACATGGATCAATAAAACAGAATAGAGAATCCAGAAATAAGCTCAAAAACTTTATATTTAATTAATATGTGACAGAGGAAGCAAGCACATACAATGGGCTAAAGATAGTTTATTTAATAAATGGTGTTGGCAAAATTGGACAGATACGTGCAGGAAAATGAAACTAGACCTTCTTACACCACACAAAAGAATAAATTCAAAATGGATCAAAGACTTAAATGTTAGACCTGAAACCATAAAAATCCTAGAAGAAAACAAGGCAACAAAATCTCAGATGATGCTCATAACAATTTTTTATTGGATATATCTCCCGATACAAGGGAAACAAAAGAAAAATAAACAAATGGGACTAAATCAAACAATATAGTTTTTGCACAGCAAAGGAAATCATCAATGAAATAAAGATAACCCACAGAATGGGAGAACACATTTGCCAATATGTCTGATAAAGGGTTAATATCCAAAACTTGTAATGAACTTACAAAGCTCAACTTCAAAGAAACAAACAATCCAATTTAAAAATGGGTAAAGGACCTGAATAGACACTTCTCCAAGGAGGACATACAGATGGCCAACAGACATATGAAAAGATGCTCAATGTCACTTATCATCAGAAAAATGCAAATTAAAGCCACAATGAGATACCAAAGATCTCATACCTGTCAGAATGTCTATCATCAACAAATCAATGAACAACAAGTCCTGGTGAAGATATGGGAAAGGGGAACCCTTTTGTACGGTTGGTGGGAATGCAGACTGGTGCAGCTACTGTGGAAAGCAGTATGGAGATACCTCAAAAAGTTAAAAATGGATCTGCCTTTTGACACAGTGATCCCACTTCTGGGAATATATTTGAAGGAACCCAAAACACTAATTCGAAAGGCCATTAGTACCCCTCTGTTCATTGCAGTGTTATTTACAATCGCCAAGATATGGAAGCAGCCCAATCAGTAAATGAGTGGATAAAACAATTATGGGACATCTACATGATGAAATACTATTCAACCATGAAAAAAGAAGAAAATTCTGCCTTTTGTGATGATATGGATAAACCCAGGGAACATTCTGCTAAGTGAAGTAAGCCAGTCAGAGAAAAACAAATACCATATGATTTCATTCATATGTGGAATCTAATGAACAAATTGAACAAACAAGGAAAATGGGAACAGACTTATGGATGGAGAGCAGGATGGCAGCTAGTGGGGGAGGGGAAGTGGTGGAGGAATTGGTCAAAAAGGAAAATGGACTCATGGACATGGGCAACAGTGTGGTGATTACTGTGGGAAAGGGTATATAAGGGGACTAAATGGTAATAGATTAAAAGTACAATAAAGATTAAAAAAAGAAGTTAGAGGGGAAAAAAGATGCCTTTAGCCTGGGAGAGGTGGAAATGTGGGACCCTGTGAGCATTCATCAGGTATAGGCTACTCCCTTCTGCTGCCTTGAGGGTTGCTGAATATTTGGGAAGGGATCAAGGGGGAAGCTAAGCTCCCAGTGGTGGGAGAGATGTGACTTCCAAAGCTAGGATTTAAAACTAACCTTAAAGTCATAATGAACCTTGGTTTCACGAATACATTCACATTTAGACATACTGAGGATTAAGCCTTCAACATAGGAATTTACAGAGACAGAATTTAGCCCACCATCTAGATCCACCAAATTCATGTCCATCGTAAACTGGAAAGGGATTCACCACAATCCCAATAGCTCAAATGTCTGAACCCACTCTAACATCAGCTCTAAGTCCCAAAGTTCACCTAAATATAATCTAAATGAAGTGCGGGAGAGACTGGTGCTATGATTCATTCTGAGGCAAAAACTACTCTCTTGCTATGAAACAGATTATCTACTTCCAAAACACAACAGTGGGACAGGCATAGGATGGATGGTCCTATTCCAAAAGGGGAAAATTAGAAAAAAGAAAGGGCTCATGGATCTCAAGGAAGTACTGAACGTACCAGAGAAAATTCCACACCACTTTAAGGTTGGAGAATATTATCCTTTAGCATGATACTCTGTCCACAGGCCCACTGATGGAGAAGCCCTACTTCTTCTGCTCTAGAAGGAAGCTCCACCTCTGAGGCCTTGAGCAGCCAGGCCTGTGGAAACTTGAGGGAACAATAGCTTCACCCCTAGGGCCATGCCCTGTGGGTTTGTGGTGGAAGCGGCAGCCCTACAAATCACTGAGCCATTTTTTACTTTTCTTGAAGGATAAGGCATGTTCATGGCCAGAGGATAGCTCTGTTGTGACTTTCTCTAGAATCCCAGGGTCCCAATAGCCTTTCTTTGTTTTCTTAAATATCTGTTTCTTTTAGCCCAAACTGACATGGTTTCTGACAGTATAACCTCATCTCTACTTCTGGCTTCAGTTGAAAATGGCTGATTCGACTCATGAATCACATCCATAATCTTTTTCTGAAGTGATTTTCCAGCTATACATTTTATATTCTCTCTAGAACACACTTTCTCATATTTTTGCAATGAGAATAGGCTGAGAATTTTCCAAATCTTCAAGTTTTGGTTCTCTTTTCCTAAAAATTTTCTTCTTTAATTTATCTCTCTACTTTTACATTTTTACTGTAAGCAATAAGAAGAAACTAACCCACACCATAAGCACATTGCTTAGAAATCATGTTCACTGCCCTGGCTGTGTGGCTCAGTCAATTCTAGCATCATTCCCTACACCAAAAGATTGTGGGTTTGATTCCAGGTCAGGGCACATACCCAGGTTGCAGGTTAGGGAAGGCAACTGATGGATCTCTCTCTCTCTCTCTCTCTCTCTCTCTCTCTCTCTCTCTCTCTGTTTCAAATCTATAAAATGCATTTCCTCCAGTGAGGATTTTTAAAAAATCACATTTTCCAAGTATCCAATTTCATCATTCACAAATTCTGCCTTCCACAAAATACTAGAACAGACTTCAGCTGAGTTCTTTGTTATTTTATAAAAAGGATCATCTTTCTCTAGTGTCCAATAACATATTTCTTACCTCCAACTGAGGCCTCAGCAGAAACATCTTTAAGGTTTATATTTCTATCAATAGTCTCCTCAAGGCAATCTAGGCTTTTTCTAACATGTGTCTCAAAATTCTTGCAGCCTCTACTCACTATCTGGTTCTACATTTTTAGGTATTTGAAATAATAGAACTTATTCCCAATACCAAAATCTATATTAGTTTGTATGACTGCCATAACAAACTACCACAGCCAGAATGGACCAACAACAGAGACTTATTTTCTCACAGTTCCTGAAGGGTAGCGGTCCAAGATCAAAATGCTGACAAGTTTGTTTTCTTCTAATGCCTCTCAATGTATCTTCAAATGGTCTTTCCTCTGTGCATAGGCATCACATTAGATTAGGGCCCATTCTAATGTTACTGGCAATGTTGGCAGTGGAAACTCACCAATTGTTATCAGCAAAGTTGGACCTTCCTTCTTTTTGTTTTGTTTTGTTCTGTTTTTTCTTTCTTTTATTTTCTCTTTTTTTTTTAATAATACAAAACGTATAGGGTATGGGGGTATAAATGGCAATGGAAGGAGAATTGACTTGGGGTGGTGAACACACAATACAACATACAGATGATGTATTATGGACTTCTCAGTTCTTGAGTTTGACAAAACCAGAATTCAGAGCCAGGAACTCAGATTACAAAAGAAAGTTTATTTAGAAAGATAGAGGTAGTAAAAGTGAACCATAGAAGAAATGGGTGTAGGAAACAAGTTACAGAGGCAAAAGAAGGGCTCTTGGAGCTTAGGAGAGAAAGGCGAAGGTAAAGCACCTGGGGGAGGGGAGAAAAGGGAGAAGGAAAAGGCCCTGGTGTGCTCCTAAGAGGCAGGGTAAGTGCTCAGTCTCTCATTTTGAGGGTTTTAAAGACTGAGAGTTTAAAAAAGGTCTTAGGGGAGTATCTCAATAGAATATTCATCAGCTTTATGCTGATGAACCAAAGTGAGACTTATTCCCCTGACTTTATCCATACTTGAGTGTGGTTGGTACAAATGGCACTAACTGGATTTCTGAAATCTATCTCCTTCAGTAGGGTGATTTAAGCTATTTACCCTCTGGTTAGGGAGAATTGTAAACCATTTACTCTTAAGTGTCCTTGATTAGAGTAGTTAGGATTTTACTATTGATTAGATGGCTATAAACTGCTTATCCATTTAATTAACTATCTCAGTTTCCCTATATCATTTGTCCTGGTTTACTAGCCTGCTTCACTAGGGTGTCTCATTTTCACTTAATTATTTCTGTTTATTTCCTTTTTTTATTGTTCAAGTACAGTTGTCTCCATTTTCACCCCACCATGCCCCCTCCCCCGTCCCACCCATCCCTGCCTCCCACCCTCAAACCTACCCCCTTTGGCTTTGTCCATGTGTCCTTTATACATGATCCTTGATGGCCCTTCCCTTATTATCCCTTATTACACCCCTCCCCACTTCCTCTCTGGTTACTATCAGTTTGTTCTTTATTTCAATGTCTCTGGTTGTATTTTGCTTGCTTGTTTGCTTTGTTGATTAAGTTCCACTTAAAGGTGATATCATATGGTATTTTTCTTTCACTGCCTGGCTTATTTCACTTAGCATAATGCTTTCCAGTTCCATCCATGTTGTTGTGAAGGGTAAGAGCTCCTTCTTTCTTTCTTTCTGCTATGTAGTATTCCATTGTGTATATGTACCACAGTTTTTTGATCCATGGGCCCAATAAATTAAGTGCCCATTTACTGATGGGCACTTAATTACTTCTTTAAAGGCCCTATCTTCAAAAACAGACATGAAATGAGGTACTGGGTTGGTTAGGGATTCAACATAAGAATTTGGGGAGACACAATTCAGCCCATGACACATAGAATGGGATAAAATACAGGGTCCAGCAGAAGTAACACCTGCTTGAGTGTGGTTGGCAGGGTAATAATATGGGTGTAATAATTTACAGTTACAATTTGAACATTTCACCTAAAATGCCACATGGTGTGCTTGAGTGTGATATTACTGTGTTACAGAATTACATGCTTATGGTTTTGTAATAAAAGATTTTGTAATAAAAAAGGGGCATTATTTCTGCTGGATCCTGTGTTTGCAAATTATATATCTGATATGGTAATAGTATAAAGAATATATAAAGAATTCTTACAACTCAACAATAAAAAGACAACCCAATTGAAAAATGGGCAATGGATCTGAGAAGACATTAAATGAGATATACAAGTGGCCAAGAAACACGTGAAAAAAAAAGTTCAACATCATTATCCATTTGATACTAGGGAAATGTAAGCCAAAACAATGATCAGAACACACTTCATAAACTAGGATGGCTTTAATTTTAGAAAAGTAAATAATAATTTTTACTGTAGAGAAACTGAAACCTTCCTATATTGCTGGTAGGACTGCAAAATGATGCAGCAGTTTTGGAAAACAATGTGGTACTTCTCAAAAAGTTAAACATGTATCTGTATATACTCAAGAGAACTGAAATTATATGCCCACACAAAAACTTATAGATGAATGTTCATAGCAGCATAATTCATAATTGCCAAAAAGTCTAAAAAGCCCTAGTGTCCATCAAATGAGAATGGATAAATAAACTATGGTATATTTATACAGTGGAATATTATTAGGCCACAAAAAGGAATGAAGTACTGATATATGCCGCAGTATGGATGAACCTTGAAAATATTATGCTAAAAAAAGCCAGATAAAAAATAAAAAGAAAATTTAAAAAAAGAGAAAATATTATGCTAAGTGAAAGAAGGCAGACCCAAAAGATGTGTTATATGATTACATTGGTCTTAAATATCCACAGAGACAGAGAACAGATTAGTGGTTGCCTAGGTTTAAGAGAAGGGAGTGAAGGTGAGAAGAAATGGGCAGTGACTACTAATAGGTACAGAGTTTCTTTTTAAGGTGATGAGAAAAAAGGTTTTTTTGCTTTTATATCATTTAAAAATTTTTAGTTGACTATATTGAAGTGATATTCATTAATAAAATTATATAGGCTTCAGGGGTATAATTCTATAATATATCATTTTTATATTGTATTGTATATTTACCACCCCAAGTCAGAAAAAAATTAATTGATCGTGATGGTGGCACAATGCTGTGAATATATAAAAACTATTAAGTTATATAGTTTAAGTGGGGGAATTATATGGTATGTGAATTACATCTCAAAAAAACTATTAGAATTACATACAAAACCAATTGTTCTAAAAAACAGTTATCAAATATTTTAAAGTATAAGATAGTATTATATGTGCTTCTTCATAAGTAAATAAAAAGATCTAGCAGTGGGTATTATTAATAACTCCCACTTTTCAAAAAACTAATGAGCATAAATTAGTTTAAGATATCTGTAACAAAGTAATGTGATATGAAAATACTTATGATTTCCATTGGTAATAAAGTCATTGCTTACATTCATAAAAAGGAAATACTAAGTTTTAGGTTGAGGTTAGTGAAAATAAAGTGTGGGGGAACATTGCGCACAGAACCCCCCACCTGCCGTCTGCCACAGATGGGAATAAAACTACCGAGACATCATCTGCTTGGAGGAGAGGTGGTTGATCTCTCAAAGGAGAAGGACCAAGAGCCCCTTCTTCAATGGCTTCTATTAGGTTCATAACACACAGGAATACAGGTAAAGCTCATCAATCAATGTTAGGCGGCAAGGATCAAACAATAGATAACATTTCAAAGAAGTCTGAGGGCTTAAACTGAGTCAGTGTCTGTCAGGTAAGGGGGTTGTAAAAACTTTGGGAGATGTAGTTATTTCCTGCTCTGACCCTTATCATATGAATGAGAGCATTCTTAGCAAAGCAGGCTTCATAGGACTTTATAGATTCTTTCTTATGCCCGATCACTTCAGAACCCGATCTAGCTGGCAGAGGGCTGCACCACCCCCCTGTCATAGTTTCAGGCTTAAGTGGAGTAGAACCAGGAAGTGCTTCTCCCAGATGGAAATGGGGACTCAGGCTATGTCAGAATAGCCAGGGATCAAGGGTCCATTACCCCCTCTTTGCTGCAGCCCCCCAAGTCCTTCCTTGAGGGCCTCCCAAGTGATTGTGCCTGGCTTACATTGCCCCCCACCTCCACGAGGGGTCTTACCAGTCATTGACTAACTGACCAAGCACTGGGGGCCAGAAATGGATGAAGCAGAAGCAGTGCTCCTGCCAGGGAGATGAGCTTTGTCTCCTTAGTGGCTTACAGTCCAAAGGTCACTCACTCAGCCTTAGCCATGGGGGATTTACAGCTCCTGAAACCAGACAGAGCAGTTCCCAACAATAAAGATAGAATTTTTTCCCCAGCAAAGTTCATGAATTCTCTGAATGTGACCCACAAATACTTTTGACTGTGAACCCTAGTGTAATAAGTTCTAAATCAGGGAAGAAACCAGCTGAAAGGCTCAAATAGAAGGGCAAGTCAGCATATATGTGAGAGGAAGGAATGGGTAGATTATAACTGTATTTGAGGAGCTGACTCAATAGGATTTTGAATGGACGTGGACAGTGGGGGAAATATGATGTCTGAGCTGCTGCTTGGGTAACCAAGTGGACAGTAAGCAAGCCATGGAAATAGGAAACAAAACACGGTAAGAGAAGCAGCCTGAGTTAAATGAGATTGGGTAAAAATAAAGTGTTGGGTTTGGAATGTGTTCAGTGTGAACATGAATGAAACGAGATAACTGGATATATATTCTAGAGCTGAGAAAAAATGATGGACCAGAGATACAAATTTGGGAATCATCAGCATAACACCAGGATTGTGTGCAATGGCACAGGGAGAATGTGTGAAGAGAGAAAATGGCCAACACAGGAATTAGAAGACAAGGAGCATTTAAGGGAAGAGCAGAAGACTAGAAAGCTGCAAAGATTATGTGGATGAAACAGAGAAGTAGTAGGAAAGACAGTAGAGTTATTTGATTCCTACACCATAGAGACTCCCAGCTTGGGTACAAAATTATACAGTTATTATTTTATACACTTCATTTATAACATACTATGCTTTGGGATTCATATGATGTTTACTCTTATAGTAACTGTTGTTTTACTTATAGAGCTTAAAACTAAAATTTAATGGTCTTTGCTGAGGGTCACGTTGAACCATGAGCTGCTTTGAGGGCGTCTTTAGTAGTCAGCAACATGGCAGAAGACATCAAGCCCAAAATCAAGAACCACCAGAACTAGACCAGGAACTATTGGCAGAACTGTGTGGGCTTCCACCTCTGTGAGAAGGCAATGACCACTGAAGGGGGTGATGTCTCCGTGTGAGAATGGCACATATACAAGTCCCTCAGCTGCCCACATTCTGGTTGTCCATCAGGGATGACAACCTGGCAGAAGGCATGGTTTTTCTGAGAAGATCTGAATTGGCTCCACCCACTTCTCCTCAGTCCTCCATCCTTCTCCCAAGGAGGTGAAGGGGGACCTGGGTACAATCCACCCAGGGATCCTGAGTCATGGCTTAACTAATGATAAATTCTTGTTGGAAAAGTATTTTTTTTAAAAACCTAAAATTTAAAAAGGTTACTGCATTATTGATTTTACTAAGCTGTTTTCTTTTTCATCTGTGACTTATAAAAACAAAAAACCTCTATTTAAAAATTGTTTATGGCTCCTTGGCTTTTTGGCTAAGATCAAGTGTAGTATACATTCTTATCAGTTTAATATCTGATATGTCCTCTATCCAAGGATAATATATTAAATGGATTTTTAGAACAGGGAAATGGAATAGGAGCTTGCTCCATGCATCAACCTGGTATTTCAGTACTTCTGTGAATTTAAGAAAAAAGAAAGAAAAATTATGTTTTAATAATTAACTTTTATTGTGGTAGAATAACATTCACAATGTTATATAACCATCACCACGATCTATTTCTAAAACATTTTTACCCAAGACAAATTCTGTAACCATTAAAGAATAGCTTCCCATTTATCTTAACCCCTGTACCTTATATTAATATCTTCTAGTTTACTTTCAGTCTCTATGAATTTGCCTATTCTAGTGTGGAGGAGGAGCAAACTTTCCTCTACTTTCATGGTTCTTCTGGCTCATCTAATTATCAAGTAGACATGATAGATTAGCAAGAGAACACAAGCAAATTTAATACATGCATACATGAGAAAGTCAGAGACCTCACATGCACCAGAGGTTCAGTGACAGAAAGGGTGATAGAGCTTTCTAAGACATGCCAAGTAAGGGATGAGGTAATGAAGAACCTTGGGGACTCCAAAGAGTCGTTACAGGACAATAATAAATTGAAGTTTGCCCTGCCCTATAGATAGGTCAAAAGGAACTATCTCTGATAATAGCTTATTATGAGCAAGGCCCCTAGTTCAAATTCTTCTAGTTAGTTAGGGATGAGGGGACAAAGAAGTTTTTCCTGAGCCTGTGGCTAAAGTTGCCTTTAGCTCAAAGTGATCTGCATACCACTGAGGCACATCTTGGGGTGACTTGTCCTGGACTCCCACACTAGATATTTCATATAAGTGAAATTATACAATATCTGTTCTTTTGTGTCTGGTTTACTTCACTTAGAATGATGTTTAAAAAGTTCACCCATATTGTAGCATGTATCGGTACTTCATTTCTTTTTTATAGCCAAATAATATTCCATTGTGTGTATATATACCACATATTCTTTAGTCATTCATCTGTTGATTAACACTGGACCATTTCAACCTTTTGGCTATTGTGAATAATGCAGTGGACACCAGCAAACACATATTTGAGTTCCTGTTCTCAGTTCTTTTGGGTGTATACCTAGGAGTGGAATTGCTGGTTATGTAATAATTTTATGTTTAGCTTTTAGAGGAACTGCCAAAATGCTTTCCATAGTGGGTGTACCATTTTACATTCCCACCAGCAATGTATGAGGGTTATGATTTGTGCTAACTCATTTTCCTTTTATTACTGTCATCATTAGCATCATCATCATGATGACCATCCTAATGGATCTGAAGTGGTATCTCATTGTGATTTTTATTTGCCTTTCTCTAATGGCTAAGGATGTTGGACCATCTCTTCATGTGCTTGTTGGCCATTTGTATATTTTAGATAAATATATATTAAATCTATTGTTCATTTTTAAAACTGGTGTCCATTCTTTTACATGTGAAAATCCAGTTATTTCAGAACTATCTGTTGAATAGACTATTTGTTTCCCCATTGAACAGGCTGCCAGCCTTTCAATGGGGCAGCTTTATCAAAATCAACAGGCCATATATCTATGTGTTCATTTCTGGACTCTCAATTCTGTTCCATTAATAGATTCCATTTCTTATGCCAGCACCACACTCTCAACATAAAAACATATCCAAACATGTAGACAGATTTTATAGCAGTTTACTTAAGCCAAACTGATAACATATATCAGGGAGCAAGATCTAAAATAGTATAGCATGGCTGTCCAAACTTTTGGTGTTTCTGGGTCACACATTAAATACACTATGACACATAATCAGAAAACAATCTCATATTGTTTTAAGTATTTTTACGATTTTGTGTTGGGCTGAATTCATAGCCATCCTGGGCTGCATGAGTCCCGTGGGCCATGGGTTGGACACCCCTGAAAAAGAATAACAGTTTTTGTCCTGGCTGGGTAGCTAATTGGTTACAGCATTGTCCCAATACACCAAGGTTGCAGGTTTGAACCCTGGTCAGGGCTCATACAAGAATCAACCAATGAGTGCACAAATAGTGAAACAACGAATCTCCCTCTCTCTCTTTAAAATGAATTTTTAAAATATCAACCAATGAATGTATAAATAAATGGCATAACAAACCTGTTTTTCTCCCTCTCTAAAATCAATGTATAATTTTTTTTAAAGAATAACAGTTTTGTAGCTTTTTTATGCATTTGAATTAAGGAGGGGATGTAAGAAAGGTTGGAAAGAGCAAGGTAAGGAGTGAATTACAAGATAGTTAACAAGATTATGTGCTCTACTGAGATTTAATATCCCCTTCAGGAGTATTACTTCTGGCATATCAAAGGTGTGTTAATTTAGATGCACAAATAAATTTAGTGTAGATAGTCCATTTAAAGATAAATATTTTAAAGATTCTTAATAAGCTCAGGTTCATTACTAAAATGTCTACATGCTGGCAGTTTCTGACTTCATCATTATTTAAAAAGTGGCATTGTTTCGAACATTAGGGCTGTCTTAAAGTGAAAATAAAAGCCACAATGGAAATTGTGACAAAAGCCACTTTTTCTTATAAATAAAATAAATGTACTGCATGTTTTTAAAAGTAAGGTAAACCCTGCTCATGACAATTAATCCAGCATATAATATAATTGCTTTTTTTTGGTCTTATAAACCAGAGTTATCACCTTGGAATACAACTGTTCATCTATAAACCAAAACGTATACCAGTTGTGATTCCAGTTCTGAACTACAACTTATTGAAAACACAAATGAAATAAAAAGCCAGACCTCTAATATCACAAAGGAAGGAAGAAAGGAAAGAAGGAAGAAGGGAAAGGAGGAAGCAAGGAAGCAAGGAAGGACAGAAGGACAGACAATAGGTGGAGCTGGCTTAAAGCCTTTCACTAAAGATCTTATAGGCCTGGGTCCTACCCAGTTAGTAATTTGTGATCAAATCCCCCTGTGAGGTTAATTTTTATCAAACACCTTTTTTCATCCATAATATTGTCCTGATTAATGTAGCTTTGTAATACATTTTGAAATCAGGAAATGTCATATCTTGTCTCTCATGAAGATTAGACAACAAAAATAATGTGTTGGTCATGGATCACCATATCTATTTACACTATTTGAAATTTATATTTTCCTTTCCCCCCAGTGTTGCTGAGGTACAACTGACCCAAAAAGTAGTTTATTTAAAGTGTACAGTGTGATGTTTTGATAGTCAAAACATTGTGAGAGGATTCCCACAATGAAATTAATTATGACATCCATCACCTCAGATACTTATTTAAATTTTTTTCTGAGACCACTTAAGATCTATTCTCTTAGAAAATTCAAGTATACAATGCAATGTGATTAACTATAGTCACCACACTGTACATTAGATCCCCAAAACTTATTCATCTTATAACTGAAAGTTTGTGTCCTCTAACCAATCTCTCCTCATTTCCCACACCCTTCATCCCCTAGCAACCACCATTCTACTCTCTAATTCTTTGAGTACAACTTTTTTTTTTTTTTTTACAGATTCCACATGTAAGTGATACCATGCAATATTTGTCTTTCTGTAGTGTGTCTGGCTTATTTCACTTTGCAAATGGAGGATTTCCTTATTTTTTCTTTTTAAAGATTTTATTTATTTATTTTTAGAGAGAGAAGAAGGGAGAAAGAGAGGGAGACAAATATTGATTGGTTGCCTCTCCTACACTCCCCAACCAGGGCCCAAACCTGCAACCCAGGCATGACTGGGAATGGAACCAGTGACCTCTCTCTTTGCTGGACAATGCCCAACCAACTGAGCCACACTGGTCAAGTGTGGGATTCTCTGTCCCTTGGAGCTCTCCTGGCCACCGTGAATGAGAATGAATCATCCTGGACACACTCTGTTGTTCCAGTGGAAAAGAGGATGGCAATTCCCTCTAGTGAAGGATGTCCTGAGCTCTTCTCCAAAATGGCATTTATTGGGATTGGTATGCTCAGGGGTATACAGTATGCATGCAAAACCCATTAATCAATGTCTAAAGGCTATAGTTATAGAAAACAGATATTATCTATAGGTAACAATTGAGGAAACACAGGGATCTGCCTCAGGTCAAGGTCTATTAGATATGCTGAAGCCAGGGGGTTGTTAAGGCATAGTTCATAAGATTAGGAGTTCACTCCCCTATGCTTTGAACTTAAATATCTGGTTTATACCAACAGGGATATACAAAGCAAAGCAAGACTACAAAGGATACAATGTAGTCTTCAGGCCTGATTTCCCATGGGAACCCTCGGTGTTAGTATCAGGTCATGCCTGCCACCTGCATTCCCAGTGTTCAGGTCGAGACTTAGAGCAAGCCCTTGCCTGTGCAGGGCTACAGTTTCTGATACCACACAAAGTGGTCCCCAACAGTCAAGGCTGGATTTCCTTCTTTTTAAAGGCTGAATAATAATTCATTATATATATACCACAGTTTTTATCCATTTATCCATTGATGGACATTTAGATTGTTGTCATATCTGGACTATTTTGAATAAGGCTGCAGTGAACATAGGAATCCAGATATCTATCTGATCTCAAAAAAGACCTCAGAGATGTCTGTTTCTTTTGGATATATATCCAGAAGTGCACTTGCTAGATCTTATGGTAGTTCTAGCTTTAATATCTGAAGGAACCTCCATGCTGTTTTCAATAATGGCTACACTGGTTTACATTCCTACCAATAATGCTGAAAGTTTCCTTTTTTCCCCAAACTGTCTCCAACACTTGTTATTACTTGTCTTTTAGACACTAGCCATACTGACAGGTGAGAAGTGATATCTCATTGTGGTTTTGATTTGTATTTCCTGATGATT
The DNA here is from genome assembly GCA_004027735.1 of Carollia perspicillata. Classification (NCBI taxonomy): domain Eukaryota; kingdom Metazoa; phylum Chordata; class Mammalia; order Chiroptera; family Phyllostomidae; genus Carollia; species Carollia perspicillata. The sequence continues at coordinate 7,350 of PVKM010007839.1, read as the reverse complement.
GTGATGTTGAACACTTTTCCATATACCTACTTGTTGGGAACCACCCTGCTTGGTTTCAGAAGCTGAAACCCCTGTGGCTAAGGCTAACTGAGTGACTTTCAGACCATAAGCCACTAAGGAGACAAAGCTTATCTCCCTGGCAGGAACACTGTTTCTGCTCCTTTTGCTTCATCCATAACTGGCCCCCAATGCTTGATCAGTTAGCCAATGACGGGTAAGATCTCCCAAGAGGGTAATGACCTAAGACAGGCATGATCATGGGGAAGCCCTAGGGAAGGACTTGGGGGGCTACAGCAAAAGGGGGTGATGGACCCTCCCCCCTCAGCTTTGACATAACCTGAGTCCTCATTCTGTCTGCAAGAAGTCTCCTAATCTCTTGGCTGCCTTACTTCCCCTGCCTGACTTAAGCCTGAAACAATGCCAGTGGTGGGTGCTGCCCTGTGCTGGAAAAGGTGGGTTCCCTAGGGCAATCAGACCTAAGAAAGAATATGTAAAATCCTGTGAAACCTGCTTTTTTAGAATGCTCTCAATTAAGTGATAAGGGTCCAAGCAAGAAGTGAGTGTGTTCCCCAAAGTTTTATGGCCATTTAGCTATCTGACCCTGATTCAAAATAGGCCCTTAGAGTTCTTTGTATGTTATCTATTGTTTGATCCTTATTTCCTGATAATGATTAATAAGCTTTACCTGTATTCCTGTGCAAAACAACCCAATAAAAGCCCATTGAGGAAAAGGCTCTTGGCCCTTCTCATTTGAGAGATCAGCCACTTTTCCTCCCCAAGCAGATCATGTCTTGGTAGACTTATGCTCATCCGTGGCAGCCCCTGCCACACTTACTGGTCATGTAGATAACTTCTTTGGAAAGATGTCTATTCAGGTCAGCTGCCCATTTTTTAAATTGGGTTTATTTATTTTGCTATTAAATTGTATGAGTCCCTTATACATTGTGGATTTTAACCTCTTATCAGATACATGGTTTGGAAATATTTTCTCTAGTTCCATAGGCTGCCTTTTCATTTTGTTGATTGTTTCCTTTGCTGTGCAGGAGGTTTTTAGTTTCATATAGTCTCGCTTTTTATTTTTTGCTTTTGTTGCCTTTGTTGTTGGTGTCAAATTTTTAAAAAGCCATTGATTATGGCCCAACATATGATCTATCCTGGATAATATTCCACGTACTTTCGTTTTTTTTTTAATTGTTGTTCAGTTACAGTTGTCCCACCATTTTCACCCTTACCCTGCCCCCCCTACTCCCAGAGTTTATCCCTCCATCATTGTCCATGCCCATGAGTCCTCTATTTGTGTTACTTTGCTTGCCCCCTCCTCTTCTTTCCTCCATTATGGACCCCCACCTTGGTCACTGTCAGTTTGCTCTTTATTTCAATGTCTCTAAATATATTTCCTTCATTTGTTTGTTTTGTTGATTAGGTTCCACTTATAGGTGAGATCATATGGTATTTGTCTTTCACCACCTAGCTTATTTCACTTAATATAATATTCTCCAGTTCCATCCATACTGTCGCAAAGGGTAGGAGTTCCTTCTTTATTTCTGCTGCATAGTATTCTATTAAGAAATGTACCACAGTTTTTTGATCCACTCATTTACTAATTGGCACTTAGGCTGTTTCCAGCATTTGGCTATTGTAAATTGTGCTGCTATGAACACTGGAGTGCATGGGTTCTTCTGAATTGGTGATTCAGGATTCTTAGGGTAAAATCTCAGCAGGGGGATCACTGAATTTAAAGGCAGTTCCATCTTTAGTTTTTTCAGGAAATTCCATACTATTTTCCACAGTGGCTGCACCAGTTTGCAATCCTACCAAAGGTGCACTAGGGTTCCCTTTTCTCTACAACTTCACCAGCACTAGTGTTTGTTGATTTTTAATGGCAGCCATTCTGACCAATGTTAAGTGGTATCTCATTGTGGTTTTAATTTGCATCTCTCTAATGGCTAGTGACATTAAGCATTTTTTCATATGTCTCTGGGCCCTCTGTATGTACTCCTTGGAAAAGTGTCTATTCAGGTCCTCTGCCCATAAACACATCCTGTTTAATTGGGGTTGTGACAGTTGTTTATATATTTTGGAGATCAAACCTTTGTTCGAGGTATCATTGGCAAATCCTAACTTGTTCCCCCTTTGCCCACCTCAACCCAGCCCCTACCCCCACAGTTGTCCATGTGCATGGGTCATACACGTGTGCTCTTCATCTAATCCCTTCTTCATCTAATCCCTTCACTTCTTTTATTCAGTCATCTGTTCCTCCCTCGCCCCCAGCAACCATCAGTCTGTTCTCTATATCTGTAAGTCTGTTTTGTTTGTTCGTTTATATTGTTTAGATTTCACATATAAGTGAAATTATATGGTATTTGTCTGTCTCTGACTGACTTATTTCACTTATTTATATATTACTTATTGAAGATGGTTGAATATATTGATGTGGTTAGTGTTTTTATAGTGTCAAAGCCCAGGTAAGCTAATTGCAACATACTGTAATTTCTTTTAAATAAAGTTATGCAATTACTTTTTAAAAATTGACTTTAGAGTCCAGCCAAGATGGAAGCATAGGTAGAAGTGCTTTGCTTCCTCGCACAACCAGAAGAAGGATAACAACCAGTTTAAAAACAATAAACAACTAGAAGTGCCAGAAAATCAAACTGCATGGACCTCTGACAACCAAGGAGTTAAAGAAACATTCATCCAGACTGGTGGCAGGGGTGGAGAGTACCTGTGGCAAGGTGGAAGATCACGTGGGCAAGGTGTGGGTGGCTGATTGGGAAACTAAAGACTCAAAACCTGTAGCTATAAAACACTGTGGGGGTTGTGAAGGCAGGAGAAACTCCCAGTCTCACAGGAGAGTTGGTTAGAAAGTGGGGCTAGAGCAGAGTGAGTGAGTGGCATTGTGCCCTCTCTGACCCCTCCCTCACAGACACTGACACAATGCACAAAGAGGGTTGTCCCTCCCTGGTGAATACCTAAGGCTCAGCCCCTTTACAACATAACAGGTGCACTGAGACAAAGAAATATGGCCCAAATGAAAGAATGGATCAAAACTCCAGAAAAATAACTAAGTGACAAAAAAATAGACAAACTGTCTGATGCAGTGTTCGAAACACTGGTAATCAGGATGCTCACAGAATTGGTTGAGCTCCATCGCAAAATGAAGGAAGAAATGAAGGCTACACAAAGTAAAATAAAGAAAAATGTACAGGGACCAACAGTGAAGGGAAGGGAAACTGGGATTCAAATCAACAATTTGGAATAGAAGGAAGAAATAAGCATACAACTGGAACAGAATGAAGAAACAAGAATTAAAAAAAACAAGGAGAGGCTTAGGGACCTCTGGGACAACTTTAAGTGTTTCAACATCTGAGTCATAGGGATACCAGAAAGAGAAGAGGAAGAGCAAGATATTGAAAACTTATTTGAAAAAATAATGGAGAACTTCCCCAATCTGGCAAAGGAAATAGACTTCTAGTAAGTCCAGGAAGCAGAGAGTCCCAAAGAAGTTGGACCCAAGGAGGAACACACCAAGGCACATCATAGTTACATTAACCAAGATTAAAGAGAAGGAGAAAATCTTAAAAGCAGCAAGAGAAAAGGAGAGAACTACAAAAGAATTCCCATAAGACTATCAGCTGATTTCTCAAAAGAAACTTTACTGTCAAGAAGGGGCTAGAAAGAAGTATTCAAAGTCATGAAAGGCAAGCACCTACATCCAAGATTACCCTATCCAGCAAAGTTATCACTTAGAATGGAAAGGCAGATAAAGTACTGTTCAGATAAGGTCAAATTCAAGGAGTTCATCATCACCAAGCCTTTATTACATGAAATGTTAAAGGGACTTATCTAAGAAATATAAGATCAAAAACTATGAAGTAAAATGACAATAAATATATAACTATCAACAACTAATCCTAAAAAACAAAAACAAAGACTAAGCAAACAACTAGAGCAAGAACAGAATCACAGAAATGGAGATCACATGGAGGGTTATCAGTGGGGAGGGGGAGAATGGGGGTAAAAGGTACAGGGAATAAGAAGCATAATTGGTAGGTACAAAATAGACAGGGGTAGGTTAAGAATAGTATAGGAAATAGAGAAGCAAAAAAACTTGTATGTACCACCCATGGACATGAACTAAGGGAAGGGAGAATGCTGGAGGGTGGGTGGTGCAGGGCAGAGGGGCAATAAAGGGGAGAAAAAATGGGGCAACTGTAATAGCATAATCAATAAAATATACTTAAAATAAATAATAAATAAAATATTTTAAAAAATAAAATCAGACCACTAGGGCCTCAATGATCTTGATACACAGTGGTAATAAAAAAAAATTGACTTGAGAGGGGAAGGAAGAGAAAACACTGATTTGTTGTTCCACTTACTTATGCATTTATTGTTTGAGTCTTGTATGTGCGCTAACCAAAGATTGACTATTGAGATAACTGACATTCTAACCAACTGAACCACCTAGCCAGGCCAAGTCATGCAATTGTTTCCTAATTGGTATTATGGTTAGAAATGCACAGAGGAAGAGTGTAATGAAATATTTATTATGGGATCTATGTTGGACCTGGGTGGTTCCTGACTCTCCCTAGGACATGTGAACAAAACTTGCAGAAGAGAAAATATAGCAAAACATACATGTAAAATCTCCTTAGAGTATCCACCATTAGAAAATAGACTCTGCCTTTTAAAAACTACATTCATGGCTGGTTGAGGGCCCATATGCACCCTGTTTTATTGAACTTATAATGATGAGTTTTCTAGGAGGACTAATTCAGTTTAGTAAAACCTGTCTCCCTTCCTACCACTAAAATGTGAGTGGAAGGAATGGGGGAGTGAAGTACCTGATTTTGGACCTTTTCAGAGCAAATCTCAATTTTTGTAACACTACTGTCATTTGCTGATTTAACATGAAATTTAAGAAATGAGCAAGGAGGAGAAAAACACAAGCTCTACCAGAGCTCTTTAGAATTTGTTTTATAGCAATTAACTGTCAAAACTTTCTTAAAAACATGGACAGAAAACCCAGTGAATTCACAAGTGCTTGTGAAAAGGTGAAGAACTTGAGGGAATATGAAAGGGTCAGGAACTGAGATGTGCGTCACACTGCTTCATTTTCCCAAGCTTGCACTGGTTTGAAAATATTTACTTTCTAATTGTTTACCATTTTTATAGAAGACAGAAATATATACTGTGAGAAATGTGATTTATAATAGCATCATTATCCCATAATTGAAAATACTGAGTGTTTGGTAGTCTGGCAGAATATGCCCATTAGAAATAACCTGTAGCTCTGGAGGCCAGACGGTTGCTATGACAACCAGGCAAAAGAGTTTAATAATAGCACTCCCTCAAAGCTGGAAAATTGACAGAAAGATGAGAGCTCTAAACGCAATGGTTCCTCATATAAATGCAAGCAAGCACCAAATACACTTATTTCTTTGTTCAACAAATATTCATCAAGCGCCTATGCTGTTCCTGGCTCTATGTCAGGACCTGTATGGAAAAAAAGATGTGGTCCTTCCATGATGGAGGGCACATTCTAGTGCAGGAGACACATAATAAAGAGTAAACAAATCAATAAACTGAATAATTCCAGCATGTGAGGAAGGCCTTACAGGAGAGAAAGCAATGGGACTGTGATACTAAACAAGCAGTGTATATACAAAATATGGAGAAAACCCCAGTCACAGCATATATTTAGATTCTTGCCCTTAGGCTTCTAAGAGATTTAGTAGAAGTGAAACAGAAAATGGAGTCTTAAAGTCTTTGTCAATATAAGAATAGAAACAGAACTACAACTGAAATATTACTTATTCCTCATTTGTTGGCAGAGGTTAGGATTCTTTATGAAAACAAGGGTTGAGTGTGTTTTTAAAATAAATATGCATATTTGTAATGAAAATTATAATGATAAAAGTTATATCACATATGTCACAGAAGCGATTATTCACAAACACAAAATGGGATATAATTAACCTGAAGTCATTATAAGAATTCATCAATAAAGTTTAAAAAAATATATGGAACATTTCACGAATTTGCATGTCATCCTTGCACAGGGGCCATGTTAATCTTCTCTGTGTCCTTCCAATTTTAGTGCATGTGCTGCCAAAGCAAGCACAAGAAACTAAGAAACTAAGGTTTGATTAGACTATTGTGGCTAATGGTCTGCATTTCAACAGAGTGGGAGAGGAGTAGATTACATTCATATAGCACAAATGATCTAGGCACAGAAGATGCTAGAATGTTGCTAAATAGCCTAATTTGCTCTAAGAAATTATCAGTTTTTATTTCTCTATTAATTCTTATATCTCTTATTTAACAGAAGCAATGTTTGTTAAGATAATTAATAGTGCAATTGATTATACAGAGCCATTTTCAGTTTTCTTTCTTTTTAGGAGGTTGGAACATTCCATGATATAATGCTAAGACTAGACTTTGGTTCATGATCTAGGTTACCAATATGCAAGAGTCTATTAAGTTTTATGTAATCAAAACAAGGTCAAGAGCCCTTACCTCTTCTGTACAGAGCAACAGCAAGAGCCTAGGAAGCTAGCTCTCTGTCTCTCCTGGGTGGGAAGCTGGTCCATGTTGTGTCAACTGTAGTAACTCCTCAGATGGTGATATCATTTTGGCTGCCATGTGGTAAGATCTGGCCTGACACATGGTATGGCATATTGCTATTAACCTAATAGCCTTTCTCCCCCATTTAATAAGGAATCCCTGGATTTTAACTATATACATGTTAACCCAGAATAAAAACTGCCTCTCCAAAGCACCATTGCAACAAGATGTGACCATGTGGTTAACATCTGACCAATGCCACGTGCCCAACTTCCCTTACAGGAAAGAGTCATGTCCTACCTGCTCCCCGCTTCCTCATGACTAGAATATGAACACAAGGGTAAACCAGCTTGTACCATGTGGACCAGGACAACACTCCCAAGCAGAGCAGAGCAGGAAAACAGGAAAGCCTGGACTCAGATGGCTTCTAGATCAGGGATAACATAGTAGATTGAACTCTTATATGAGAAATGTCTATCTTATTAAAACAGTCAGATCTCTGTATATATAACCACACCTAGGTCCTAACTAACGTATAAAGTGAGAGAAGACATCTCTGTGATATCTTCTCTGTACAAAGAAGGCCCTGAAGACACTGAGATTCTGGTTCAGGCTGTGCCTCAAGTAAATGACATTGCTGGGTTTTTCAGTTACAATGGGCAAAAAATTCTACTTTATTTTCTTAAGATGATCTAAATTAAGGTAATATTGTTTACAACTGAGAGTCCAAGCTCTTCTCTTTCTTTAACGCACAAACATACCTGTTTTGGAAGGAAAACTCTG
>PVKM010007838.1:0-40473 GCA_004027735.1 Carollia perspicillata | reverse complement strand
CCGACATATTCAAAATATCCAGATCAATAAAGTTATTAGTGAAAATGAAACATGTGTCTTTTATTTTATGGAAAAAAAACATACAGACCTTTTGGCCAGCCCAATAAATGATCCTCTACTATGTCTTAAAGACTGAGAGTGTGAAGTGTTTTTGAAAGAGTTGGAGCTTTTATTTTCGTTTGTCTATAGCACAGAAGATCAAGTAAGAGAAAATGGGATTAAAGTAGGAGAGATTTCTATTAGACATTAAGAAAAACTTCCAGAATAAAAAAAAAAATACTAGCATGGATTATTGAGGGAGAACACCTGCTCATTTGTCAGGCACACCATTAAGAAAGACTAACTTTTCTTAAGGCAGAAGACCACGTCAGATACTCTCTCAAAGACCTTTCCAGTTCTGTGGCTTCGTGATCATAAGACTGACATTATACCATAATTCTCTTGGCTTCTCTTGTTTTTGTTTATATCATTCAGTGTCTCTTGTATCCGCCATGGACTGGTGTTGCTGCAAAACGGTCTATACTCCTTCCCTGGCCAAGTGAACACACACATGCACACACACACCTAGAAGAGGAGTCAAATAATTCTTCAGTAATCCCACAGATTCCGAACTGTAGAGGAAAGAATTCACCACTACCTTCCTTATTGAACTGATTCCTCTCTGAGCAAGGTCCATGGGTATAGGCCTCACTGACTAGACCCTGAGGGCGTCCCCCAACTGATATTCCCTTGGCAATAGAAAGTGTTCCCATAATCCCTTGTCTCTCATCACACCACCTCCTTCTCTTCCACTGTCACTGTGCTTTCTTTTCACCCCTATGTGGTCCTTCCTCTCCAGGAGTGACTTTTCCCCAACATTAGCAAGCATTTGTCCTCCTGCGTCCTGGAAACGTCTCAGTCCCTGCTGGGGTGCTGAGTCACAATTCTTCCTTCCACCTGTTCCTGCTGCTGGGTGGGAAAAGGTGGAAGGTTCATCTCCTGCAGGTGGAGATTTGTTTTCTCTTTCTCCCCACCTCCTCCACCCACCTCTGCATTGGCTGTCCATTGAAACAGTTCAGACATCTTGCATCAGACTGCTAATCTCCTGCCAACGGCCCCCTACAGGTCCGTATATGGGAGTCATATTCCCCTTGCTACTATAACTTAGGAACTTATTAACCAAACGAGTACTGCTTTCCTCTCAGCCTTGTGTAACACTGCAAAGCCCTCTTTTATTAATTAGTTTTGGGACTAGCCATTGCTCTCTCATATGGAAAAGCCACCTCACCATACATGTAAGGTGTTACGTAAACTGCAGAGGTCAGCAAATTGTGGCTATGGCCTGTGAACCAAATCCAGCCTACACCTGTTTTATGGGACACAGCCATGCTGGTCTTTGCCCATAACTGCTCCTGCTCCAATTATGATAAGGTAATAATTACTCTATATTAAACACTACCTGTCTACCTAGTCACTCACGCCAAAAACCTAGGGGTCATCTTTGGTTTGTCATTTTCCTTCACACTCCACACCGAATTAATCAGCAAGTCATCAGCAATTCCTCCAAAAATGTATAGTAATTCTAACAGTCAGAGCTAAAAGAGTTGACACGTATATTCCCAGACTGATTTAAGAACCAACTGAGAGTAAGTCACAGAGGTCACACAAATGGAAATCAAAATACCACCTTTATTTGGTAGTAGAGCTAACATTGACAGTTCATTCTTCTACCTGCAGGTGAACAAATCCTAACAACGAGACCCCACAGCCAGCCAGTCACAGATCTCCCTGTGCGGAAAAGAATGCCTGCCCTTGTAATACTTACCAGCATGGAGGAACAGGGCAGAATACGCCCAATTACACATGCAGCAGGCAGGCAGGTCTCCAACAGGAAGAAGGGAGAAAGGTGGGGAGCCTGCTGGCATCCTCCAGCGCTGCAGGACCAGTTCAGGGAGGAGTGAGTGATAACGAGGGAAGACCAGGAGGGTTACCAAGAAGTCACAAGAAGATTCCCATCCACCAACATTGCCCAGGTGTTTGTTCTCTTACCCGATTAAATTTGACCATGAACTAGTGGTGTGGCTGCCCACCTTGGGAAACAAGGTTAACAATCTACTTGGGCGATCCTTGCCCCACTGCCAAAATATTATTCCACCCAACACCGACTGTCGCTCTTTTGGGATGCTGGTAGGCAGTGCTTTATTTTTAACCTCAGGAGGGTCATCAAAGGTTTGGCAATGAAATAAAATAGCAACATAAACATACGCCAATCATAAAAATGCCACCAACGTACAAAGTCTCAAATTTGAATATTAACTGCCTTTTTCAATGGATTTTCCTGAGAGGAAATTAAAGTTAAAGATTAAATTTCATGCAAATTAGTCCAAAGATGTTGGAGGTCAAAAGAATTAAAGGTCAAAATTCTGTTCACTTGCACTTGTGAGTTAAAGATCCAAAAATTGAAGTCCACGCTGATCTCTTATTTCTGCCCACTCTCAGCTAAAGGGGTCCCTGCTGTGAGGTAGAGCTAAGCCGCCTTTGGTAGCTGGACCTGGGCTCCCTTCTATGGGGTGGATATGGATCCTTCAGGGAGCCTACTGAATGCATCTCCACTCTGCCCTGTGTTTACAGACTTAGCAGAACGCAGAAGACTATCACGGTACTGGCCTCGGTTCACCAAACCTAGGGAACACATTAAGTAAAAGGATGTGTCCAGAGCCCAGAGTCAGTGCCACCAGTGACTCCAGTAGAGATTCAGTGGTACTAGATGAGAGGAAACCTTTTCATGATGCCAGTGAGTGCAAGCTAGTTATCTGAAGTTCACAATTTCTGAATTCACACTGAATCTGGATCAATCTCCCATCTGGTAGTTAATTTTGACACCATGTGTCTGCATACTGTGCCTGGGGGTGGTGGCAGTGGTACCGGGGATATGCACAGAGCCTTGTTTCTAAGATAGTAGCATTAGAGACATTACAATCTTCTTGCAAAGTTAGAAATTTGTGTTGGTGGCAGCCCAAATAACCAGGCTTTTTTTTTTTTGATGTGCTCCTGCCTTTCTAGTTATTCATAACCTCTAATTTTCCATTTTCCCTTTGAGCTCCATGTCTCTGGCATCCCAGTGCTGAACCGAACGTGGGCCTTGTAGAACAGCAAGCCCCTCACTCCTCAGTTCCAGAGGGTACTTTCCATTGCCTCTTGCTATGAAATTGCTTAGAATTATAAAAATCTGTCTAGAATAGAGATTCCTGGACTGAATTACTGTTGTTGCTTCAAAGCTTGTGTTTCTCATTGTCTGTGGGAATTTTTTTCCTCTCCAGTGGGCTCCTTGGTTCACTGCCTTTCCTACACTTTTAAATATTCCAGGCCTTGAACAGCATTTATTTCTGGAACATCTTAAACTAAAGTACCAGTATCTGCCTCTACTGCTTCATTTCCCTCTAAAAGAGGCCGTTACCCTGCTCCTTCCAGAATGACTGATGTGAATTTAAGAAGTAACATATACTTCTTAAATTGGTTACTTTCTTTTTCTAACATACGAAGGGCTAGCATTAAGGGCCTTCTTAAAATTTCTCTTTGCCTTCTAGCCCAGAAAATAAATTGTCTAGCACATGCCTTCAGGTGTTTGATGCATAGAGGTCCACCTTACCGAGACATAGGAAATCAAGACATTCTAAGGCTACTAAAAGCTACACTAAAATCATGGCCACTTTCTCCTGCCCATGTTGGATAGTCCCACCTGGAAGCTATTATTCCATCAAACCAACATCCAGTCTGAGCCTAGACTTAGTTGATTATTGTCAGAATGCCAATTCCATAAAATTTCTCCAACACGCGCCGGAAAGGCACAGGCAAAACCTGCTTGCCACCTGCAATAACGGTCTCCAAGTCTTACCCATGTAACGATTATTTGAGTATTTTGTGTTCTTTCCCTCTGAAATCGATCCAGATTCCTTGTGACCACTTGGTACAGCCACCCGGTCTTCAAGAGATTGTTCCGCAATTGCTCTTGCTATGGACTCTTCATCTGCTCCTTTCAGACGGCCTCTCAGTTCGCTCCTGGATCTGGCTTGTTAGGGACAGGGAGGAAGAATCAGTCAGGGGTCTCACTCCTACCTCTTTTCATTTGTTTTTTAATAGGCCCAGTCGGCTACTACCAAACCCGTGATAATTAAAACATCTTTACCTTTTCTAACACCCTGTTGATGAACAACTAGACCTGAGTACATTCCTGTTCCTTCTGTGCATACCTACCCTTGCCTCCAGGAGCGCATATTGATCTTCCTCTAGGTCCTGTCTCTACACTAAGCGCTCATTCCGTTTCCACTATGGACTGAATGCGGCCTTCCCGATTCATGTTAAATCCTAACACCCAGTGAGATGTATTTGGAAGTAGGGTCTTTAGGGTTGATGAGGTCATGAGGGTGGAGTTCTCATGAATGGATTAGTGCTCTTATAAAAGAGCCCCCAGAGGTGTAGGGATCGAGGGAGAAGGAAAAAGGACTCATGAACACGGACAACAGTGCGGTGATTGCAGCGGGGAGGAAGGTGTAAGAGGGTCAAATGGTAATAGGAAAAAATACAATATAAATAAATAAATAAATAAATAAATAAATAAATAAATAAATAAATACATCGGCCTCCAGAGAGCTCCCATTCCTTCCACCATGCGATGTTCCAGTGAGAAGACAGCTGTCTGTGAGCCAGACACTGAATCTGCCACTACCTTGACCTTGGACTTCCCAGCTTCCAGACTGTGAGAAATACATTTCTGGGATTTATAAACTACCTAGTTTATGGTATTTTGTTATAGCAGCCTGAATGGACTAAGGCCTAAGAAAAGTTTACCTAAGAAACTTTACCTAAGAAAAGTTTATCCCTCTCTCTAAGCATCGTGTCTTCCTTTACTTTGATTCCATTCTTCTGCTTCCTTCACTCTTATAGTCAGGCTGCTGCATCATTTTCACATTACTGCAATTCCTCCTTGATCTCCTGAGGAAACTATGGCCGGGGCGGGGAGGGGGGAATAGAGAGTTCAGGCACAGGACTTTGAGTTGTTTTTCTGTCTCAAACCAAGAAATTACTAATTCTCTCCAAGAGTTTCCATTCCTGTGTATCAGTTTATAAATAAAATTTACCATCTCTTTATGGGAGATTTGCAATGTGGGTCTTCCAAATCTACAGGCCATGGCTAGAGCTTGTATCACAAATCCAGAGCTACTGAAGGTCACATGGTAGAGCTGATTCTTGAGTCTGTGGACAAGCCATACGCATGTTAGTTGTATCACAATTTTCTCTCTTATGCTCAAAACAATATAAAGTGGAACAAAAACTCAGGCAGCTGATCCAACACTGCCTCGAGCTGGCAATAGTGTAAAGCCAGAACCTATCTACGACTCAAGCCATAATCATCTCTGGCCTCGATCACTACAGCAGATCCGAAACTCATCTCCCCACCACCATTCTTGCCCCCCAACAACTTATCTGCCACAGAGCTAGCTGCCTGAATGATCTTTGAAAAGCTCACTATAAGGTCAAAGGACACTGTGAAGAAAGTGAAACGATAACTCACAGAATGGGAGGTTTTTGCAAGTCATGTGTCTGATAAGGGCAGGTACCCTGAGTATATGAAGAACTTTTATAACTCAGCAATAAAAAGACCAATAACCCAATTTTAAAATGTGCAAAGGACTTGACTAGGCATTTCTCCAAAGCAGATATGCAAATAGCCAATAAGCATATGAAATGACTCTGAACATCGTTGTCAATAGGGAAATGCTAGTCAAAACCATAATAAGATACTTCATACCCACTAGAATTGCTATAATAACAAAAACAGAAAATAACAAGTGTTGGCAAGGAGGTGGAGAAAGTGGGATTCTCATACATTGCTGGCAGGAATATAAAATGGTGCAGCCACTTTGGATATGAATTTGGCAGATCCTCAAAAAGTTAAACACATATGACCTAGCAATTCACACAAGAAATGAAAGCATATATTCATACAAAAACTTGTGCTCAAATGTTCATAACAGCATTATTTATAAAAGACAAAAAGTTAAATAATCCCAATGTCCATTAACAGATAAATGGAAAAACAAAATGTGGTATACACATACAACTGAATATTGTTTTGCCACAAAAAGAAATGAAGTAGTATAACATGCTACAAAATGAATAATCTTGAAAGCATTATGCTAAGTGATGGAAGCTAGACACGACAGTCTGTATGATACTGTTAACGGTGAATGGCACCAGATATTAGACCTTGGTCCTTGTGTTCAGCTAATTCAGAGTCAAGGAACTCAAATTCAAGTGAAAAGTTATTTAGAAAGTCACAGGCGTAGAAGAAGTGAACCACGGAAGAAGGGAGACAGCTGGGCCGTGTGGACTCAGGATATAAGTTTCAGAGGCAAAAGAAGGGCTCCTGGAGCTTAGGAGAAAGAAAGGTTACGCTAATGCAGTTGGGAGAATGGGGAAAGAGTGGTGAGAGAAAGACAGAGATGGAGACAGAGAGAGTGGAATCCTTCATCTGAAGGGCTTTTATCTGGAGGTCTCATGGAAGGATCTCAACAGAATATCTATCAGCTTTCCAGGTGCGTGCTGTCAGGGTCATGGTCTCTACTGATTGACCAGCTCCAAGGCAGGGGATCGTTAGTCATGGCAGCTGGTCCTGATGTCAGCTGTGGCATAGTCCCACCTGGCCTTGCTGCTTTTCTGGGTCTGGAGTTGCAACACAACTGAGGCCTAGATGTTATCTCTAGTTTGACTAAAACTCTGTGTGTGTGGTCCATAGACCCGAGGCTTTGTTCCTAAGATTATTTGATGTGGGTCATAAGCCTATTGTCCAAGGGCTTAATGCTTAAGGAAGTGGTTGTGCAACGGCTTGTATGAAAGTCCTGTGAGGCTTTGTTCCTCCTCTAAGGAGGTCTACTGCATATCCAGCAACATGCCAAGGGAGAAGCATCAGGGGAGGGTCTGAACCGCATGACCAAAGAGATGAAAGGTCAGGGGGGCAAGGTCCCACCCTAACTTTGCTTGTTGCTAGGCACTTCAGGCTTTCCATCCAGGATAACCTTCTGTACCTGACCTACGCCTGTTCTGCTCCTATATGTGTAACTGCTTGCTGTATCAATTCTGTTTAGGTGCAATGTCCACAATAGACGAATCAATAGAGACCAACCACAGACTTTTTGCCAAGAGTCGGGGAAATGATCAAGAGGAGTGACTGCTCACAGGTACAGGGTTTCTTTTGGGAGTGATGGAAATATTCTGGAATTAGTGGTAATAGTTGCACTCATTATGAACTGCCAAAAAAACAATGAATTGTATACTTTAAAATGGTGACATTTGTGTTATGTGAATTACATCTTAATTTTTGAAAACACTAATAAAGAAAAAAAGCTTACATCAGATCTTCCACTAGTTAAACTCTGCAATGGCTTCCTATAGCACTCAGAAACAATCTAATCTCACTTAGGCCTGGAGGCCCTCTGTGACACAACCCCGACTGCCTCTCCTCTCTCATTGTCCACCACTCCCTTCACTCCCCTGTCCTCATTGACGTTGCGTTGCAGGCTCCCTGGCCCTCACACTCTTAACTCAGGTTTCACACTTACTCTTCCTCCTGCTTGGAGTATTCTTTGCCTAGGGCCTCTCGTGGCTGCCTCTTTCTTATCACGCGGATCTCAGATCCACCTCACCTCCTCAGCCACAGGCCTTCCTCACCATCCCCGTCACTCTCCCTCATATTACCCCGTATTATTTTCCTCACAGCACATATCTTGTCTGAAATTACTTGTTTATACATACATTCTCTGAGGATGGGGATTTTGTCTGCTTTGTTCACTGCTATAACCCCAGTGCGAAGAATGATGCCTGGCACAGAGTAAATTCTCAAAAAGTAGATTTCGAATGGGCAAATAGGACCTCATTTGTGTACATTGGAAATTTAGACATTCTGATGGTATTTGGGGTGCTGAGAGCTACACCTGGTTTTGAATGAGAACCTCAGAAACTCCATTGCTGGACATACTGCGGCCATGTGTACCGCATCTAGCATCAGAAACAGGAGGCATAAGGAACCTTACTGAACCTCCCCGCTTTCCTGCCCAAGGGATGCAGATAGAAAACCTACTTTAGGAGGAGCTCTTAGGATGTTTCCCTCAGCCTGAATAGCCTAATTTGAATTGAGCATGGTAAATAGTCCGGGCCAGTTAGGGGTCACCCCTGGGTCTCATTGTTCGGGATCACCCAGCAAGGGATTCCCTGCCACGTGTGTTCTACTCTTCCTCGGGTTCCTGCAAATCACCCACGCTCACTTCTGAAATCTAAATCCCTCCTCCCAACCCCAGCTTTTCTCCTTTGTCCAAATACGTACTTAATGTTGCCTCACAGTCTTTGGTATTTCTGTGCATATGTGAATCCCCTATCCACATGCATTAAAATCTGAATTTTCTCCTGTTAATCTGTCTCTGTTGATTTATTTAGCCCAACTAGAAGAACTTCAAAGTTGGGAGGAAAAGTATTTTTTTTTAGCTACCACAGTGTTACCGGTGGAAGTGGGATTCTTGCAGTATCTAAAGGAAAAGAATTTCCCGAGACCCACGCAGGAGGATGTGACTCTGTGGTGTGGTTTACTGATGGTGAACAATGAAGGGGGGTTCCCCTTCTGACTTCCCAATGTCCCATCTCTGTCCATCTCACTATAGAAAGAAACCCAATCTTGTCTTCAGTGGGGCCAGCATAAAGGCCACTGCCCAGAGTTTCTGCTTCATATTAAACTACAGTACAGTCCACCATACAGCTAGCTTAACCCGTGTTTACAGTTGGAGTCCATTGCTGTGCTGTGGTATACAGGCTCCCTCCTGGAGGCCAGGGGCCACATGGCTACTAAGGCCATGTGGCCGTGGAGAGAACAGGTGTGTGCACCATGCAAGTGTGGGTTACAAGCAAGACAGAGAGAGCTTGCTCCTTCTAGAGCCCATGCAATCTGCTGTGGGCCCCGGTAGCTGCTAGACCCACATGGTTGTGAGCTGCTGGGCAAGAGAACAAAAGAATGCATAGGCTAGTACATTGCCTGGTGGGGCGGGTGGGCGGGGAGAGAGAAGGAGCCATTCTTTTTCCCACTGGGATTGTATTAGCTTGGGCTTGGGATGGGCCAGGTGCCTTTTTGAAGATGACCAATCGACTCCCCAAGTTTTCACAGGCTGTGGATGCATGCATCCCCCAGTTAGACTGACAGGCCTCTGCAGTCCAGCACCTCCCTCTGTGCCCGCAACAATCTGGTACCGAGCGGGGGTGGGGGGAGGAGTGTCAATTCTCTTGGCAGAGCATGATGCTGTGGTCCCCTGGGGTGTGAAGCTATAACTTGCTGGCTGAGAAAACAGGCTCCTGCTTCCCCGTTTATTAAGATCGATGTCTAAGTCCCTTTTGCTCCCCTTCTCAACATCTAGGTAAACACCAATGGTAACAACAGTACCTCACCATCATTTCAAATTTACCCACAGTCGACATTTTATAGCTGTGAAAAATGTGGTGGAACTGGGCACACTGGAGGAGAGCACAGGGAGGCTGGCAATGAGGTAGCCCACTGAGCTGTCCCTGTGACTTCAGCTTAGCTCCGCTTCCGGGCTTGTGCCTTGTTCTTGGAAAGAAGCAGTAATAAAGAGCAGAGCCTCTGAAAACCACAGAACAGAAACCACATCTGCTTTGGGGCCCAAGAAGAGGGTGAGCAGGAAGAGAAGGGTGACATGACAGCTATTAAAAGAAATTAGGGAGCAAGCATGAACATGCCCGCGTTGGGAATGAGGGGCATGCGAGGGTAGTGAGAACCACAGGACTGGCATCAGGAGGGCGAGTGGGGGTGCAGCAGCCAGGAACACGCCCTGGGAAGCGGATGCCCTATGGTTTCTGCGAAGAATCTGAGGCCTGGGATCTCCACATTTTGCTGGCGAAGACCCAGGCACACGCTGCTGTTTCATTGATACGAACTAGGGACAGTGCTCACATTCCTTTATTCAAATGAGGGAAATATTCTATTTTTATTGAGATGATCTGTGAATCATAGGTGACAAAAATTAAGTGAAAGCAACATTGGGGGGAAATCTATCACTGTATATTTTACCTCTAAACTAAGGCAGGTGGAAAAGAACGTAAAGATAATTTAGGTTTAGATCGTCCAATGAAGAATAAAGGTTACTGAGGTGGGAAAGAAAAAGCTTGGAGGGATGAGAAGGTGAGATGTACACAGATTCTGAAGGCTGGTTTAGAAACAATAACTGATGATGTGAAGTGGGGAGAGTAGAGTTTTAAGCTGAAAAAGATGAGGCTTTATTTAAAATCAGTTTGAACAATTACATGCAAAGTTTTGAAAGTAAGTGAAAGCGATTTCCAGAAAGTTTAAATAGAAGAAAGTGAACAGAGCGTGGTGTGGCCCAGCTCGCGCAGACACACTGAGGTGATATCTAGGGATGTCTCAGAGCATGGATTAGACACAGTACAGGTTACAAGAAGGAACCTACTGCTGGCTTGCACAGATCTGAATTTCCAGAACAGCCTGCTGGGTGGCCTCCACTGTCATGCCATCCCACACACTCCACCCCTTAAAAAAACAGCCGAAGCAGGTCTTTAATCACTATAAAACCTACACTGCCTCCCCACGTCCTAATAAATCTACTCTGAACTCTGCCTGGCTTGCTAGCCCCACCCCACCTATTCAGTCTTCCTTCTCAGTGCTCTCCAGCACACATGCCTCTCTCAGGCCTGTCTCTCCACTTGTCCTGGCTCTGGGCCTTTGGTCTGAAGAGACACCGCCTTGGTCTGAAATGTATGCTGGCTCCTATCTGCCTAGCCAAATACCATTCTTCTAGCAAGGTTGAACTTACATTTCAATTCCACCATGTGTCTTTCTTTCTTCTATTTTCTGTTTTTTAATTTACTTTTATTGAATGTATTGGGGTGACATTGGTTAATAAAATTACATAAGATTTCAGGTGCACAATTCTATAATGCATCATCATCTGTACACTGTACTGTGTGGTCCCCACCCCAAGTCAAGTCTCCTTCCATCGCCATTTAACGCCCCCTTTACTCTCTTCTACCTTCCTCCACCCCACCCCCCTTTGCCCTCTGGAAATGACCATACTGTTGTCTGCATCTATGCAGACACATCTTTTTCTTCTTTTCTTAATCCCTTCATTACGGATCTTTCTTGATTGCCCCTTTCTTTGAACTCCCAAAATGCAATTGCTCAGCTATATACTGCCATGTATTATTCACTATTCTTTTACATGTGTTAGCACCAGGAACAAGGGGAAAGAGAAGAGAGAGAGGAGTAAAATCCTCATTTGAGGTTCTGATTTGGAGGTGGGTGTTGATAGAGGAGAGAGGAAGAGCAGATTGATCCCAGAAGCCCTTGGTGCAAGAAAGGAAGTGGGGCCCGTTGCAGCGAGTACCCTTCCATTCACTTTGCAATAACATCTGAAGTTTTAAGTTCAGCACCATGAGGAATGAGAAAGGTATTTGGATGTTCCTGATAACTGAAGCTTACCGAGCAAATTCTTGGGCTCTATTCCAGATCTACCGAATCAGAATCTCTGAGGGAGGGGCCAGCAACCTGATTTTTAAATTGCACTCTGGGTGATTCTGAAACACAGTAATAGTGTTAGAGAACCATTGCTTAAGACGTTAAAAACTGCTCATTATGTGGAACTATTTCTGTAATATAGTACGTACTTCTTTGTCTTTTGGAACAGAACAGACTAAACAAAAAGTGCTTCCTTCTTGTGGGGCCAAAGTCTCCATGACGAACATTATTACTCCCTGCCCAGTGCCACTGGAACAGGCTGCACACCAGGCAAAAGACACTCGGCCACCACCCTGCCAGGTCACCTGGTCACCTCACGCAGGCAACTGACTGCAGCTGTCCTGCGGATCCACCCAGCCCTGATCATTATCTATTCTGTAACAGTCCTGGGGGGGCTCCTCCACATGGGGCTTTATGAACACAACACAGAGACAAATTGCAACGGACTGAATTACAGGGTAAAGGAAAATGTATACAGGTCACTCATTATACCCCCTCCTAACACTACAGAACAAACACGGCACAGAGGCATTCTGCTGTCATCTTTCAACGTCGCCACTAATGTAGACATTTTTAGGCAACTCTCAGGAGTGATTGTTCTCAACTGAATTACCCTCCTGTTTGTATTATCCAGGCTTTGCTGCTCCTCCTCCAGATAACGCACTCCATTCTTACCCCATTTGCCCGGGAACAAGTGCTGCCTTACTAATCAGTTACAAGAACCCTTGAAATCTGCACTTGTAATTGCTCCAAGTTCGGGTTTTACTACGACATCTCTCTGAGAAATGGCTATGGGGGGGGTTAGCGCCCCTCGATGCACAGTGCTGAACCTGCCGCCAACTTCTTACTGCTTGGGAGCAGCACCTTTTCTGCATCCACATCTTTGTGTGTGTCTCCAGTCAGCTCTCTGCGCTCTGCCCACACTGAGGTTTTCAGTGAGATTTATATCCAGTTCAGTTCCTTTGGGGAAGAAATAACTTCCAGATGGAGTCCAAACTGAGTATAATTTCCTCAGAACTGAAAGCAGATGCATATGAAAAGTTGACAGGTACGACCACATTGCCTCTGGGAGGGGGTCAGCCACGTTCCCCAGCCACGGAGAGGGCGCTCGTTTCCCCACGGCCTCACCAGTGGCAGAGACAGAGACGTATTTTTCCTGTGGGTGTCTTAGTGACCTGTGCCACCTTCCCATGACAGTCATTGTCAGAAAAACTTTGACTATCTCCTTCAGTTGCTGACCCTTCCTCTTGGATAGAATTTTATTTTCAATTTAATTCAAAAAAATTTGAATCGAGAACTTACTTTGAAACTAGTTCTCTCAAGTGTGAAATCACAAAACTTGAAATCTTGCTGTGATATTTGTAATGACCTCTATTCTTTTTCTGTCCAAAAATTAGTCAAGAGTCTTAAAATCAGAAGAAAACTTTAAATGACCCAGCTCTGTTTGCATGAAGAGTTTGTAGTCTCACGGTATCTATCTCCACATCCTAAGACAACCCTTTTATTTCCATTCATGGAAAAGCACTGTTATTTGGGGGGGTCGAAAGGTTCCCTTATCACACAGCACTGTCCTATTCTTCATTTCTAAGACAGCTAAAGTTCAAAAGTTAGTCTCTAATGCAGGATGATAATAATAGGGAAAACCATGGTGGGGAGAAGAGGGGCATATAGGATCTTTCTGTATCTTCCACTCAATTTTTCTGTAAACCTAACACTGCTCCAAAAAAGTGTTAATGTTTTAAAACTTAAAAAAAACATAATGGTCTATGTTATAAAGTGCTGTTTTTATAACTGAGACATGCATGTACAGAAAACAACAAAACGCTTCACAAAGGCACATCCAAAGAGAGGACACTCATTTAATACATTAGAATGGTGTTCTTTGGCAACAGTGAAAATGGACGTGGAGTGAGATGACAAAATAGAATTAACAAAACTAGAGAGGGACATTGCATGGACCAATAACATGCCATGAACTGAGTTTGACCAAATCTGTCCTATGAAGTTAAAAATAAAAAGTAGTGCTCCACACCCTGGCTGGTGCGGCTCAGTGGATTGAGCACTGGCCTGTGAACCAAAGGGTTACTGGTTCAATTCCCAGTCAGGGCACATGCCTGGGTTGAGGGCCAGGTCCCCAGTTGGGGGTGCTCAAGAGGCAACCACACATTGATGTTTCTCTCCCTCTCTCTCCCTCCCTTCCCCTCTCTAAAAATAAATAAATAAATAAATAAATCTTTTTAAAAAAGTAGAGGTCTTCAACTTAGGCAGGAGGGTAGAATTTAGAGAAATTAAAAAGAACACACATGCTGCAGCCCCACTGTAGACCAGCCACATCAGAAACTCCATGCTCAGAAGCCAAGTTTGTACATTTACAAAAGTTCCTGTATTAACCTTCTCACCTATAAACGTCCAGGAGTCCATATCAATATACATAACTGAAAAAATAGGGGAGAAAAAAAACAAGTCTTCCTTCTATTAGACATCCAAATTATTTTTGTAGATAATCCCTCTCCAGGAGGTGGAGCTTAATCCCTCTTTCCCCCATGGCTATGGGCTGAGTTTAGACATTTTCTTCTAAAGAACAGAATGTGGGAAAAGGGGGAAAGTTCCTTTATAGTGAAGAAAGCTGGCAAACACTACCTACACTAATTAGTCAAGGTTAACACAACCAGTAATAAGTCATATTGCCAGCAGATACCCCTGATGCAATGTGATGAGAATGGTACTTCACTTCTGTGGCCATCCTCCCCAAAACCCCTAATCCCAGTCTAACCAGAAAAAAAAAATCAAACTGAGAAGCCTAGTACCTATGACTAGTACTTCTCAAAACTGGCATGAAAACTAGCACTCTTCAAAAGAATCAAAAACCATGAAAAATAAGAAACGCCTAAAAAATTGTCACAGATCAGAGAAGGACCAAGAAGACATGATGACTAAATGTAATGAGATATTCTGGATGGGATCCTGGCACAGAAAAAGGACATGAGTAGAAAAATGACTGAAATCCAAATGAAGTCCAGAGTTGGTTTAGCTGACAGCACTGTACCAGTGTTGGTTTCTTAGCCATGACAAATGTAGCCTGGTAATGTGAGATGCTCACAGTAGGGGAAACAGGGTGAAGGGCAGACAGGAACTCTCGGTGTTCTCTTTGCAACTTCCTTGTAAATCTAAAACTGTTCTAAAATTAAATGTTAAAAGAACAAAAAGGTTCTAACTTAGCAGGGACTTGTAATTAAAATCCAGAAACCAGAAAGGAGAAACATTGCATACAGATTCAGCAGGAAAGGGAAAAGTATCTATTTATTTTTCATAGGAGTTATTGTACACTTTCTTTTTAAAAACAATGGCGTTCCTGAAATATTGTGAATGAAGAGAGATCAGGGTAAAAGCTCAGGAAGCCCAAGTGAGAGGTCAGAGGCTGCCACAATGTCGGAGCCAGAGCCACACACACAGCCTGGCCTTGTCCCGGCCACACCTGCTTTGCTCAGCACTGCGGCCCGTTGGAACTGAGCTCAGTAATGCAGAGGGAGACATTCTGATGTGTGAGGGAAGTCACTGCAGCCTAGGAATCTCCATACCCCAGATTACCCAGAACTGTCTGGGGCATTATCTGGATGTTGGTGAGGGTGCAGAGCTGAGCTACTGAGGGAGAAATCCAGCTGAGATTCTATCTGTGCTTTTCCGTACGGGAGCTCCACCACATGCTGTCGGGTATTCAACGTGCAGACTGCAGCATCGTTTTCCCTTTTGTGGACGGTGGTGCTGCTGACTCATAACTAAAAGCTTCTTAGAAAAGATCATTACTCCCACCAATAACATGGATTTTAATAGATTCCTATAGCTTAGATGACTACGAATGTTCGCAGAGGAAAACACTGAATAAGAATTAAAAATTTAGCTTATATTTACTTCCATGTTGTAAACTGATTATCACAAAAAGTTGATAATTTTAGAAAACCTTAGCTGATTTTATACCAATCCAATGATAGAATGGGTATTATTTCTATCTTATAAATGAGAAAGCATGAAGATCTGAAGTAATTCAGTAAATGGTTGAAGGGCATATAACTAGTAAGTAGCTGAGAGAGGTTCATACATTTAGAACCCGAGTCATCTGGTGGCAGTTCTGGGCCTGATGCTGGTCACTCCATGCTCCCAGCCTGCCTGGCACAGACAGGTCCCTTACAAGCTCAAAACTTCCAGCTTGCGTGTGGTGAAGGTGGATTCTGGGACATTCTGAGGACAGTTTGTGCCTCTCACACTGTCTTCCTCATGTGTTGTCAAGTGATGGGAATTGGCCTTTTTTCAGCCACAGTTCCATAAAAAGCACTGAGTTCCAGGGAAAGTGGAGGAGGTTTCTTACATAACTTTTTTAATGCACGCAATGAAATGATATGGTGTTTGAGATTCTGAGCTTTGCTTTAAAAATATCCAGAAGGGATTGGTGGAGAAAGAGGGTACCAATAACAGAAGAATGGCCATACCTGTAGGAAATGGCGCAAACACATGAAGGTAGGAATTGCTTTTTTAACACAAGTGTAGAAATTTAAGTGATGTATTCACAAGGCTTCATTATATGATTGAAGTACTTTTATATATTTAAAACTTGACAGAATAAAAAGTAAATATACTAGTAAAGAAATAATTTGGCATCTAAATTTGAGGAACATAACTAATTACAATAGTTAGGGTGGTCTTACTCGTTTTAACACATAGCCCTTAAGAGGTCATCACTCAAACACAGTAGAAGCCTATTTCTAACAAAATGGTTCAGAGGGGTGTCCCAGCCTGGAGGGGGAGAGGCTCTGCTGCGTAAAGTCATTCAGAGGCTCAGCCAGACAGAGATTCTGTCATCGTCAACACTTGTCTTCTACAGTCACTCTGCTTATGCCCATCCTGGCCCATGAGAAGGAAGGAGCACAGCGCCATTCTCCTGGAGGCGCCGTCCAGAAGGGCACATAGTGCTGCTGCTGCACTCCATTCACTGGAGTTTAGTCACACAAAACACGTGGCTGCACAGGGGTGGGCACTGTAACTCGTAGCTGGATGGGCATAACGTGGGTACAATGTCTGTGGAAGAAAGAAGAAACAAATTTTGGTGGGAAACTAGCTGTCTCTGCCACAACAATCTAGCTTAGTCATTAACATACACAGAGACCAATGTATCATAAAGCTTATGAAAGCTCAAACTTCTAGGCTTCTCATTTGCATGGGCCTCTGCCAAGGTCCTGTAAGGGACCTGTATTAGTTACCAATTTCCATATAGCAATTTACTCCAAAATTTATCAGCTTAAAACAATAACCTTATTATCTCAGTTTCTGAGTCTGGGATCCGGGAGCAGCTTCTCTGGTGGTTCTGGTCGGACTATCTCTCAACACTGCTGCTGAGGTTGCAGTTATTTAAAGGCTTGACCAGAGCCAGAGGACCCACTTCCAACATGACTCACTCATACGGCTGTGGGCTGGAGACTTCAGTTTGTCAGCACATGGGCTTCCCCACAGGGCTGCCTGAGGGTTTCCAACATAGGAGCTGGGCTCCCCAGAGCGAAAGATCCAAGAAAGCGAAAGGTAAAAGTCCTAATGTCTTTCATAACCTAGCCTCTGAAGTAACACCACTTCTACTATATTCTATTGGTCTCATGGACCAGTCCCAATGCAATGTGGGAGAAGACTCACACAAGGACATGAACACCAGGGGTCAGGGATACTTGGGGGAAATCTGTATAATGGGAAGCTGGCCACTACCAGGACTCAAAGTACATTCCCATGTTTTTGTAGCATTTGCAAAAGTAAAATATTTTTACATTCTTTTTCTTGATGATCTCCCTCTCACAACTGTATAAACGTCTAGCCCCACAAAACATGAATCCTTTTCTTATGTGACCTTGTTTGACAGTTTTAAAAATTGTTTTAGAACTTGGTAAAACTATTCTACAAACCAAATTCATAGCAGCTAAATGCTGAAGAGAATGAAGTCTTTTTCTAAAATGTGTGTTTTGATTACTGTTTATTTTTTTAAAGATTTTATTTATTTATCTTCAGAGGGGAAGAGAAGGAGAGAGGGAGAGAAATATCCATGTATGGTTGCCTCTCATGCATCCCCTGCTGGGAACTGGCCTGCAACCCAGGCATGTGCCCTGACTGGGAATGGAACCTCTACTCTTTGGTTCGCAGGCCTGCCCTCAATCCACTGACCTACCCCAGCCAGGGCTGGTTACTGTTAATTTTATCTAGTTTGTGTAGCACTGATTTATTATCAGTACTAGATGAGAAGTTAGGAAATCTGGATTCCAATCCAGATTTTACCTCTAACAAAATGGGTGACCTTCCTTTCCTAAGACGCAGCCTGCTTTCTGGGCTAGCTTCTTTGTTCAGTACAGTGAGGGGTTACGCTAACTAGTCTATACAGGTTTTTCATCCAGTTCTTTGAAAGTCTATGATTTACTACGTGTCTTTATGCCACAAATTCCTTACCCCTGAAATGGGGTTAACAGTACCTACTTCATAAATCTGTCACGATGATTAAACGAGGCGGCCCACGTACAGAGCCTAGAAGACACCTGGCAAGCAGCGCGTGCCACATAAATATCAGCCACTTTTATTATTTGACGCCTGAAAACTCACCTGCCTTAAGAAGCCTGTTTTGAATGCTTTTATACTATTACAATAATTTTAGTTTTCATTTCAGATGATTTAGAAATTTTATAAATTGGTAAAAGATACTATGAAATAATATCAAGGATGTGGAACTGTAATTCTCATACATTTATTGCTGAAAATATGAACTGGTATAATGACTTTGATAAAGCATTTGGTAATATATCCACTTAAGCTAAACTTAAGCATATCCTATGATAAAACAAATTCTCTCCTGTCCATACCCCCCAGTATAAATTAGGGGTTACGTCCACCAAAATGTACATATGAGAATATTTACAATAGCTTTACTCATAACAGCCCAAGTTTGAAACAACCCAAATGTCTTTTGTGAGTAAAATGGGTAAAGAACAATATAGTCATACAATGAGATGAATACAGCAATGAAAAAGAAGAAAACTCGCCAACATGATGATGAGTAAAAGAAGCCACTTCATTATGTAGAGTTCAAGATCAAGCGAACAAGTCTGTGGTGACCAGAGGACACTGACTGGAGGTGGGGTGAGGGAGCCTTCTGGGGTGCTGGAAATGTTCTACATATTGATCTGAGTAGTGGCTCCCCAGGTGAATGTATGCGTAAAAACATCCATCAAGCTTTAGATTTAAGATTTTACATTTTCTTTTAAGTCGTACTACAATAAAGCACTTAAGTTGGTAATGGTATCAAGAAACACACTGCTTGTATCTCCAATATAGGCAAAGAGGTTTCAGCAACCATGATTTAGATTTAGGCAACTCTGTTGACAACCATGGTCGCTATGCAGTAATTAGTGAACAATTAATTATTTATTACTCCCTTATCATATACCACCTGATTAATTATGTCAACTGTTCATTCATTTCACAGATACTTCAGTGCTAGTACTCTGCTAGGTGACAGGGCCATTAACAACGAACAAAACAGACGAAGCAAAACAGTTGCTTCCACAGAGTAAGGTATATTGGCGCAAGACAGAGAAGAAAATCAGGAGTTCCGATTGCGTGTCACAAATGTATTGTGAGGAAGTAAAAGATACTTCCCTGCTATTGGAGAACAAAGCAGAGGCACCAACCCAGAAGGGAAAGACTTGCTGAAGAAAATAAAACCTAAGTTAAAATCAGTCCTTTTAGAGCATGTTGTTCCACAGTTCAAAGAAAGTAGGATATATTCTAGAACCTGAGAATATGCCCTATTCTCAGCTTCGGGACAGCTGGACATGAAGTGTGCTGGAGAGGAAGCACGGAGTGCAATAAATGATGCTGCAGAAGCCAACCGTGGGAGGCCCTGCGAGCCCTGTGAAGGGGGTTAAGATGTTACTCTATCTACAGACAGGGAAAAGCCATGACCTGGCATATGTTCTGAAGTACCAGTCTATCGACGTAAAGAATGAACTAGAAGGAGGAAAGATTGGAAGACTGGTTAGGAGGCTGTTGTGGTAAATAGTCTGGAGATGATAGTATCTAGAACTAGGGCAGTAGAGATGAACCGAGAGATATTTGGGGAGCATAAATGGTGGGACTTAAAGACTGGTTGACTAGACAAAGGAGAGTGAAGAGTGGACACCCGGTTTCTGGTTTGAGCAATCCTGCACAATGATGTCATTTACCGGGATAGGGAATGAAATGAAGAAGTTTGCTACTTGAGAGACATCGATGAGGCGAGAAAAGGAAGCTAATGAGTTCCATTTTGTCAGTGCTATGTTTGCAGTGCTCATGCGCCACTGCAGTAGAGATCACTCAGAATGCAACTGGTGTTTAGGAGAGGTAACCGTCCTGAAGAAACAAACTTCTTGGAAGTCAGAATTATACAATCATTACTGAAGGCCATGGGAGTAGAAAAATCTAAAACCACTTCTGAATACTATGTGGAGTAAAAAGAGAAGGAGGTTTGGTAGAGAACGCTGGGGAATACTCATCTGTAAACGACCAGCAGCAGAGAAAGAAGGTCCCTTGATGGCTACTGAGAAGGAACAGAGGAAAAGAGAAGGAAACCAGAAGATTTTATATATTGAAGCTCAAAGAAGGGAGAGTTTTTGAAAAGTGTTAGGTGGGCATCAGGGGCAAATGCTGCCAAGAAGTTACAGTGGAGAAGTCTTGGTTCTCTGAACAAGAGCAGGAGCAGAGGAGGTGGATGCCAGATTTCAGCGCTAAGTAAGAGTTACTGTGTCTGATTCTCGAGCATCCATCCCCTCCCTGAAATTGGGAAATCCTATTCCCCTTGCAACTGACTAGTTTAGAAACCTATCAGAGAACAAACTAGGGATCACAGAGTACACTCTCATTAGTGTACGCAGAGAGGGATTTATTACAGGGTGTGGGTTAGTTTACAGGATGTCGGCAGGCTGAGGAACTGAGCTTGGTGGTTGTGCAGTCACTGACAACACAGCAGGAGAGAGGCCCAACCACGTCATGGTTGTCAGAGGGGAGGGGTATTTGGGGAGGGGTGAAAAAGTACAGGGAAATATGGACAGTAATATTGTGGTAAGTGCATAGTGACAGATGGTTACCAGACTCACTGTGGTGATCACACCATGAAATATATAAATGTCAAATCACTATGTTGTACACCTGAAACTATATAATATTGTATGCCAACTATACTTAAGTAAAAATAAAATGGCCACATATGAGAGGGAGCAGATATGGAAAACAAAGAAATGATTTGGTGACAGTTTTGAAGGTGTGAACTATCGTAGTTATGTGATATTTTTCCCTCCAGAAGTCTTACTATAAGCCACTATAGAAGCAAAAGCCACCACGATGGACAAAGACAGCATGTGTACTGCAACTGAAGACTATTCATTCACCTCTGTTTAAAAAGAATTGCTAGTTCACAAAATCAATTAACTAGTAATTCTAGCTAAATGAGTGTTATTTTTTTAGTTATTAGATTTCTAATAGCAGCTTTTGTCTAAGGTATAAGAGTAATGTATAAAACTAAATTTTGAAATACATATCATTTGTAATAATCATCTTTTTAAATCTGCAAATCAATTGGTAACAATGGTTAACTCTGGGAAGGGGAATTGGGTGGCTGAAAGACAAGAGTGGAGGGAAATTTACTTTTCACTACACACCCTTTTGTAGCTTTTCAATTTACACCTACACATAAAAATAACTATACAGCCCTTGATGTCTCTAGCCTTACTGATACCCATGCACTTCCCTGAGGGCACAGGGATCTGTGCAACTGTGGCCTTTTGGCCATTAGGTCCACACTATACCAAATAACATGTATCGGTAATTTTCTAAGCCATTTCCCAACATCAGCTAAGGAAGAGGGATATTATCCAAAATCTATGTGGTAGGAATATGAATTACTTTTCTTCCCCTGTATTTTCCAAACTTCCTATGATGCACATAGTCAGGAAAAAATATATACCATAAATATTTTATCATGTATTTAGTCGTCATTTATCCATGTATTCAGTCAATTTTATTGAGTACTCATGTGTGTATACATTTTCTAAAAACTGCTATATATACTATATATAATATATATTCTATACATATTATATACATATAAAACTGTGATAATTTCTAGAAAATACAGAGCTAAAAAGAGGAAGGTGCCAATTGCCTCGATTTTTTTTAAGTAGGGCAGAGTATAAATAAGGAGTGATCCCTGCCTTCCAGGTATTTACAGGCAGATACATAGAAAAGTACCCAATAAAACAGAATGATGTAAAAGCTATCTGTAACAAGCATTGTGCTGTAAGAGTAAAGAAGAAGAAACGATTTATCCTGGGTATGTCAAGAAAGCTTTCCCTGAAAAAAACTCACCTGCGCTTGGTTTTGACAAGGTGATTAGCATTTTAGAGAAAAAAGAAAAGCAAAAAGAAGTGTACTTCAAGTTGAGGAAGCAGCATGGCAAAGGCATGAAAACATGAATAAGCACGGCAAGTTCGGAAAAATGGTAATCACGCAGTAAGATAAGAATGCAATGTGCATGAAAATGCTAACGGCAGCAGCGTGAGGAAAGGAATGGACACATCGTTTGCCTGAGGGATGTACTGGGAAGCCACTGAAAGTGTGTGATAAGAAAGAAACAAGTTCCACTCATGTTTCAGGAAGATGTCATGTTTACGCAGTGTGAAAACATAAAGATCACAGGCTTTGAAGTTAAGCAGACATAAGTTTGAATCTTATCTTGTACTCACTAGCAGTGACATTGAACTTCTTTGTTTCTTGATTTCATCATGTCAGAAAAGATTGCAGGTTCGATCCCTGGTCAGGGCACCTATAAGAATCAACCAATGAATGCATAAATGAGTAGAACAACAAATCAATGTCTCTCTCTTTCCTTCTCTCTCTCTCTCTCTCTCCACCTCTTCCTCTCTCTCTCTAAAAATCAATTAATATTTTTTAAATTATGAAATATTTAAAACATACTTACAATATAATAAACATCCCCATACTTGCTAGTTAAGGGATATTCATAGTATGGCTCTTCTCCTTCAAGATCAAGGAGAGGGATGTGGAGCCACGAGTCAGACTGTCCTTGAGAAACACTCGAGCCGTTCTGACTACGAATCAGTTGTATCTGATGGGACAGTACTTAAATGGCTTCAGGTAAAGGTCCTTCATTTCTCCTTCACAGAACTTTAAAAGAGAAAGTTTTTGAAAGGAATAATTTGTTAAATTAAGAGAAAGAATTTTCTCTTTGGCTCATTAAGCAATATTAACAAATAACATTAAGATAACATAATAGTATCTGGAAAACAAAGAAACATTGCAATGTGCTATAATGAAAACTTTCAATAAATGGGGCATAACATTTCACGGAGATTTTGCTTAAATGGAATCAGGCAGGAACACACAGTCTAGTCTTACAAGCCCCTCATAGCTCTATCAAAATCTGACATTGGGGAAAGATTCAGTCTTGTTATGGGCATGACCTCAAGTCCATATAGTCCACTAAGCATGTGATTTCTCCCATGAGATGCCACAAATATAAATGATAAAAACTAAGTGACTCCTGCAGGATTTCAGTGAACATGAACACCTATGAGATAGGTTGAGAAATAAAGACACAGGGAGGTCAGACAGGTTTGCACACCCACCAAGGGGCTGCTCCCGTAGCCAGGGTGATTCAAATTCACACCATATCAAATGTACAAGAATCACTCTTTCGGGCAGGTAGTAAATGTAAAAATCTGTACATGCCAAGGATCGTACATCTATTAAATCGTAGCACCTGCCACTGCTCTCTGCTTTGATCCACACCTTAGATCTTCTTATATTTACACGTGTGTATGTATAATGTACCTTTTTAATCCAGAAGGATTTGGCCACATCAAGCTGAATTTTATGTGGATTACTTTATATCTGTAATTTAACCTGCTTGTGCAACTGTCTAAAGCTGTACTGTCCAACACACTAGCCAACAGGCCCATGTAGTTACTGAGCATATGAAACGTGGCTAATCTAAACTAATATTTGCTGTGAATATAAACAATATGTGAGATTTTGAAAGTCAGTTTTTTAAAAATGGAAAATACCTCATTCATTTTATTATATTAATTGCATGTTAAATCATACTATTTTGGATACCATGTTTTTTAGTAAAATATATTATTAAAATCAATTATACCTGCTTCTTTTACTTTTTAAATGTAGCACCTAGAAAATTTAAAAGTAAATACATGGTAAGCATTATATTTCTACTGGATGGCACTAACCTAGAGCTTACCCTACACATATGGCTATTTTTAGGATCAGGTACATTCCAATTCAGACACACTGCTGATATAATATACATGGTGTGGAACCAAACATTCACACACCATTTGAGAAATAGCTTCAGTGTGTACACTCTTAACAAATGACACTGTGTTACACTACATAGTGCTAGAATAGGAGTTGTCCTATTTGTAAGAGAGACTTTGTCAAGGAATAAGTAGCTACAGCCCTATTTCTTTAAGACAAACACTGGTAAATCAATTATAAAAGGAATTATTCAATATGTACATATATTTGACCCCTGAGGGCAGAAGAAACAATTATGCAGATTCTTAAGGCAAAAGTCATAGTCGATTAGACATTTTGGCAGGTAAGTAATTACATGCAGGAAGAGGAAGCTATGGTATCTATTTTCTCAAAAAGCTTTGACCAAATGCTATGCTGAAAGGAACTAATAAATGGATGAGAAAAATGTGTCAGTAAAATATTTTAGTCAAGGATAGATATATTTATTATCTATTGCTGCCTAACAATATTCTGTAGACTTAGTGACTTAAAACAACACACATTTTTTACCTCAGCTTTTGTGAGTTAGGTGCTGCAGTGCAGCTTAGCCAGGTCCCCTGCAATCACAACGTTCACCAGGGCCGGATTTTTACCCAAGACTCAACTGGGAAGGATCTGCTCACTCATGGACTGAGATCCTCGGTTTCTTGCTAGCTGTTGGATGGAGGCTTCCCTCAGTTCCGTGATACACAGTCCTCTCTTTAGGGAAGCTCACAACACAGCAGCTTCCTTCTTTAAAGCCAGTAAGAGAAGGTCTCTCAGCAAGACTGATGTAATAACCTTAGTAAGTAAGCCCATCCATGTGACCAAGTACATTCCATCATCTTTGCTGTGTTCTTCTGATTAGAAGCAAGTCACAGGTTCCACCCACACTCAAGAAAGGGAGAATGCACAGGGACAAAATACCAGGAGGTAGAGATCACGGCCCCACCTTGGAGTCTGTCCTACACAACAGGGAACTGGCTTAGGGATAAAAACTAGGGGGAGATGTCACAGTAAAAAAAAAAAGATCTGTGTTAGGACTATTTTTGTTTACAGCTTTCAAATGATCTAGAAGAGATAAAAATAACAAAATTTCTGTTTTCAATAGAAATAAATTTCTAGATAGTAAGATGTCACGACATTGGGAACAAGTAAAGACTGGTCGGTGGACACACTCAATGGGCAAAAACTTAGAGCTTTCCCACTAAGATCAGGAACAAGACAAGAATGTCTGCTTTCACCACTCCTATTCAACATAGTATTGGAAGTCCTAGCCACAGCAATCAGACAAGAAAAATAAATAAAATTCAAATTGGAAAGAAGGAAGCAAAACTGTCATTGTTTGCAGATGACATGGTAGTGTAAATAGAAAATCCTATAGACTCCACCAACCTACTCAACCTAGTAAGTGAATTTGGCAAAACAGCAGGATAACAAGTCAATATTCAGAAATCAAAGGCATTTTTGAAATATCAGAAACAAAAATCAGGAAAAAATCCCATTTGATATAGCAACAAGAAAAATAAAGTACCTAGGAACAAACCTAACCAAGGATGTAAAAGACCTATACTCAGGAAATTATACAACACTGAAGAAAGAAATTAAGGAAGACACAAACAAATGGAAGCATGTACCATGCTTATGGATTGGAGGAATTAACATAATCAAAATGTCCATAATACCCAAAGATATTTATAGATTCAGTGCAATCCCTATTAAAGTACCAATGACATATTTCACAGATATAGAACAAACATTTCAAAAATTTATATGGAACCATAAACAATCCCAAATAGCTGCAGCAATTTTGAGGAAGAATAACAAAGTAGGAAGGATCATAATACCTGATAGCAAACTATATTACAAGGCAACTGTAATCAAAACAGCCTGGTACTGGCATAAGAACAGACACATAGACCAATGGAACAAAACAGAAAGCCCAGAAATAAACTCAAGTCTCTATGGTCAATTAATATTTGACAAAGAGGAAGATGCATAAAATGGACCAAAAATAGACTCTTCAACAAATGGTATTGGGAGAACTGGACAGTTACATGCAAAAAAATGAAACTCGATCACCAACCTACACCACACACAAAAATAAATTCAAGGTGGATAAAAGACTTAAATATAGGTCATGACACCATAAAAGTCCTAGAGGAAAGCATTGGCAGGAAAATCTCACACATTCCATGCAGTAATATCTTCACTGATATGTCCCCTAAAGCAAGGGACATAAAGGAAAGAATAAACAAATGGGACCTCATCAAATTAAAAAGCTTCTGTATGGCTAAAGAAAACAGCATTAAAATGAAAAGAGAACCAACTATATGGGAAAACATATTTACCAATGACACCTCAGACAAGGGTTTGATCTCCAAAGTATATAAAGAACTCACACAACTCCATGCTAGGAAGATGAAAAATCCAATTAAAAAATGGGCAAAAGACTTGAACTGATACTTCTCCAAGGAGGACATACAGAGGGCCCAGAGGCACATGAAAAGATGCTCAGCATCACTAGCCATCAGAGAGATGCAAATTAAAACCACAATGAGATACTACTTCACACCGGTCAGAATGGCCATCATAAACAAACAACAAACAAGTGTTGGAGAGGATGCAGAGAAAAGGAGAGGTGGAGACCACTAGTGCACTGCTGGTGGGAATGCAGACTCGTGTAGCCACTGTGGAAAGTAGCATGGAATTGCCTCAGAAAACTAAAAATGGAACTGCCTTTTGATCCAGCAATTCTACTGCTGGGATTATACCCTAAGAACCCTGAAACATCAATCCAAAAGAAACTATGCATGCCAATGTTCATAGCACAATTTACAATAGCCAAGTACTGGAAGCAACCTAAGTGCCCGTCAGTAAATGAGTGGATAAACAAACGATGGTATATTTACACAATGGAATGCTTCACAGCAGAAAGAAAGAAGGAGCTCCTTCACAACAGCATGGGTGGAACTGGAGAACATTATGCTGAGTGAAATAAGCCAGGCGGTGAGGGACGAATACCATATGATCTCACCTTTAAGTGGAATCAAATCAACAAAAGAAAAAAACAAGCAAAATATAACCAGAGACATTGAAATTAAGGCAATCTGACAATAACCAGAGGGGAGGTGGGAGGCAATAATGGGGGTAAGGGTTTTCAGGGACAGCTATAAAGGACACACGGACAAAACCAAGGTCAGGGGGTGGAAGCAAGGGAGGGAGATGGGTTTGGCTGAGGTGGCAGGGTAGTGGTAGAGGGTAAACCGTAACTGAACAACAATAAAATAATTAAAAAACAAAAGAATAAAGTTCCCCATTACTTAGGAGGAAAAAAAAGACTGGCCAATGGAAATCATGAGGAGCAACTGTACCAACATCATTGGCAAGCGGCATGTGGACTTGTACCTGAGAACCAAGAAGACATGGAAGCACTAACTTGATGTCTTGGTGGAGTGGAGTCTAAGCGCAAGGCAAGGCGCCTCCCTTCAGGACCATCAGATAGTGCTGTCCGGGGAGGTCAGCAACAGCAGGGGGAAATGTGCTGGCAGGCCCCACGGCAAGAGAGAAGTGCGTGGTGAGGGTCCTCTTTTTAGAGATGCAAAAAACCTTTCCTCGAAAGGCCAGACAGGATAGATTCTGTGATTGCTTTAAAAAAGAGAGAAATGAAAAAGCATTTGTATTACACTCAACAATTCAGGGGTATTTATTTAATGTGCACAAAACTGACTAGGCCATAGTATATGGTTATCAAAGCTCAGAAAAGATAAGTAATCAATCCACTTCTTACAGATTGAGTTGATAAAAGACACACTTGAATATCCAAACTCCCATAAACTAAAGCTTAGTTGTGCTGTGTTTTAGTGACTGTCTGTCGTCAGTTGTCTTCAACAAATATTTATACAGCAGTTACTGTGCTAGGAAGTGTTCTAGGTGCTTGGAATACAATGTGAAGAAAAACAGGTGTGGTCTCTGCTCTCATGGCAACTGTAATAGTGAGAAAGATGGACAGTGAATAAATAACTACACAAATAACTATATAATTACTGGTGATGGTTATGAAGGACAAGAATAGAGCGCTTTGAGAAAAATAAACCTGGAGAGTCCAATCCAGCCTGTGGAATAGGGATTAAAGAAAAAGTGACATTCAAGCTAAGACCTGAAAGATGGGTGTCCCCACCGAGAGGTGGAGAAAGGACAGGGCAGCCGAGAAAACAACATGCAAGAAGGACCTGAGATGGGAAGGAGTGTGAGGGGCAATGAAAGCCAACGGAGGCCAGTATTGCTGGGGCATGTTGACCAAGAGCTCAAAATGACCGCAGCACTCAGGAAGGACCTGGTAGACCATGTTAAGGATGAGCAATGAGAAGCCACTGAAACTTTTAAACAGAGAAATCTGAATGTCTGTGTCCCCTCTTATTCAAAATTCTTATGTTGAATCCTAACCCCCAAAGATGATGGTATTAGAAGGTAGGCTTTGGGGAGATGATTAGGGCATAGTGCAGCCCCTTTATGAATGGAGTGTTATACAAGACGCTCCAGAGAGATCCCTAACTCTTTGGCCATGTGAGGACACAGTGAGAAGGCACTGGCTACAAACAAAGAAGGTGGATCTCACCAGAAGCTGAATCTGCTGGCACCTTGATCTTGGACTTTCCAGCCTCCAGAACCATGAGCAGTAAGTTTCTGTCATTTATAAGCTACCCAGTCTATAGTAGTTTGCTATAGCAGTCTGTTTGGGCTATGACAGATGACATACTGTGATTTCCCTTTAAACCATCTCTCTCATAGCTATTGAGGATGGGACTGGATTGGAGAAACAGCAAGTGTGGACATGGGGTAACCAGCGAGAAAGTTTTCACAGTTGTCCAGAGAGACACAACCATGGCCTAGATGAGGGCAGTGGCAATGCAGATGAAGAGAAGTGAATAAGCTCAACATATTTTGAGTGTAGAAAGAAAGGTCACTTATTGGACATGAAGTACCCTTCACAGGGAGATGGAATTTTCAAGCATGATAACTAGGTTTCTGGCGTGATCAACTGGGTAGACAGAATGATCATTTACAGATAAAAGGAATGACTAAACAGGAATAGATTTGGGGAGAAGTTCGAGAAGCTTCAGTTAAAATATGTGAGATGCTCCTTCTCTTTCCTATGGTGGTAATAACAATACTAATATAATAATAATAATATTGTCATGATTAGGTAAAAGTGAACATGATTTTTGCTTTTCAATATAAAATTGCCTTGTTAAGAGGTAAAATATATATGCTATAGAAGTACACTACAACATTAATGAGCAACCTTTGCACTTTCCCTACAATTTATTTCTGAATGAGAATGCTAAGGACACTGTCTTCATTTGGCAACCTTCCTCATAACCAACTCTAGCGTGTCAGAACTAGAGAGGCCCAGCACCCACCAGGTGACTAATCATTCATTCACTTGCTGACACAGTAGTCGCCAGAAGGAAAAACCATTGGAAATAGAACCAAACAACTTATTCAGGGTTTGTGGAACAAAAATTAAAATCATGAATAACCAAATATTTCTCTTCTGAATACAATGGAACATTTCTGAGCTCTTGTCCAGTTACCCGAGGATAGCTGGAGACTGTTTCTCTAAACAAGAATACAACTTGGCCCTGGCTGGTATAGCTCAATGGATTGAGTGCCAGCTGTGAACCCAAGGATCACTAGTTCGATTCCCAGTCAGGGCACATACCTGGGCTGTAGGCCAGGCCCTCAGTAAGAAGCCATGTGAGAGGCAACCACAAATTGATGTTTCTCTCCCTCCTTTCCCCTCTCTCTAAAAATAAACAAATAAAATCCTTAGAAAAAGAATACAACTTGTTCTGCAAACATTATTATTGTTTCATCACCAAGGTGGTATCTAATTGCGAACATATCTTCTATATTGACATTTCATAAAATTGATTTGTTCAAGTGTGTTTCTCTTTTCTATGTTGGTTGACCTCTCAAGTCAAACACTGTGAGGCTGCTAGAAACAGCACTATGTCTTATTCAACTTTGAAGCACAGTAGATATTCAATGAATGTTTGCTGAATAAAGAAATGAATGTTTATTATGTGAATTGTAAAATTCAGTTAAAATCAATAATGGCTCTAAAAAATGCAGAAATATGACATTTGAATTCAATATAGACAAATGTTAAGATAAATGTATTGGAAGAAAGTAAGTCATATTATACTAATGAAATATTGGGCTCTGAGCTATGAAAATACAAGCAAAAAATAATCTAGACTGTAAATAACTTGTTTACATAAAGTGTTATTTTATATTCTCATTAGGATAGTAGCTTAATGCAATGAAGTGTAAAGAGAGACTACATTCACCATAATGTTAGAAATGTAGTATTCAGATATCAAAGACAAGTTGGCATTGACCATGAAAAGATAAGAAATTTGTGTGAAAAAAGTCGAAGAGTAGATACTTACAATTAGGTTTATAAAAATAGAAAATGGATTTATCTTAAATGCATCTATTTCTTTGGAAATTTAGGAATTTCCTAAAATCAAAGACAACAAATCAAAGACAACAAATTAAACAGTCATTCAAAGTCTTGACATTGAGGGAGGAGGCCTATTCCATAAACTATAAATTAAAACAAAATTGTTTCAAATCTCTGATGAATGCTTTGCTTATTACCATTTGTATCCATAGTTTGGTTTCCTTAGCACGGTTAAACTGTAACCTGAGTGGTACATATTCAGTGATCCACAACAGGGCATTCTAATTTGCATTGTGCAATCATTTATAAACCTTGGATCCTATCCAATTTACATGTAAACGACACCAATGATGACTCAGGAAACCAATGCTGAGTGGTTCTTTCCAACGGTACTGAGGTTTACAGCGCGCATTTTGTTTTTTTAAGTCTTTAAAGGCAAAGATTGAGTTGCAAAAGGATTAATTCACCACCTGCTCATTGACCTCAGCCTCAGAAACTGTTGTACATGTCTTTATTAGAGGGGAACTTGAAGATGATGGAGCAAATCTGGGAGGAAGACTTGATTTTTACTGGGTAACCTTTTGCTGTTTCATTTTCTTTATGTATTTTTACCATATGCATGTATTATCTTATAATAACTACAAGCCACAATTTTAAAAATGAAGTAAGTTCAGTACTTTCCCCAAAGTTCCTTGGAACTTACTGATATTCTCACTATAAAATTCTTGTTTAATATGTAAAAACCAAAGCTAAATATATAGTTAATGGAAACAAGTTAATTCTCTGTATTCCCAGAGTCACGGTATTGAAAATAAACTGTACTCTTCAAACCTCTTTTTAATCAAATGTTTTTGTCCTACCCCCCCAACTTTTTTGTTAAAACAGTTCAGAAGAAATAAAATGGACTGTGTTAAATTGTTTCTTATTTCTTAACCTCCAAGCTCCAATGAATGTGCCATGGGCAGTGAAAACGCATTTAACAAAAAAGTCGGAGGGAATCTGGACAAGGCATGAAAGGTATTACTCAGTACCTGGGTAAGAAGGGACTGCCTGTGTGAGGCACTGAGGTTAAGGTGCTAGGAAACAAAGCAGGCAGAATTCACCTGGGCTCTAGGGTCCATATTCACCCCGGAAGGGAGCCCCAGATCAATTGGCTAATGTCATCTGTGGCTGGGTTGTACTAGTAAGTTAATTTATTAATGAAGAGTGGGCAAAGAGATCTAAGTCCCTTCCGTTTTCATTCTTGTTGAGGTAGGCCTACTTAGGGCTCCGAAGACCAGATCCAAAATTGTTTCGGAGATGTCCAAATCAGAACCTAGGACTTTCATTTTCATCAAAGTCTGATTTAAAAAATGTTTTCTTCCTTCAACTCCGTGTTGGTTCATAAAAACGGAACCAGTTGTGGAGAACTTAAAAACAACTTGCTGACAAAGCCATCTTTTTTCCTTTAAGACTTTTCAACATTTGTTTAACTTGATGTTTGGGTGCAAAAAATTATAGGGGTAGGAAAGTTTTCCAGATGATTTATGTTAGAATATACAACCTCTGTACATAGTCCAAATGTCTCTTTAACTAGCCTTAATATTTTATACTTTTGGTTTTCAGCCAGAGTGGGATGGGTTTGTCCTGTATAGTATAGTTTGGAAAATCTACCAAAATGATTTGAATATATATAGTCTGTGGTTGTTCACCTACATTGTACACATTCTCTCTCTCTCTCTCTCTCACACACACACACACACACACACATACACACACACACACCAGGGTCTATGTTGCTATGTATGAGATCCTATCCTATTCCCTCATTGTGCCTTCTCACAGTGGAATGACTCTTCCACCAACTGAACAGATTTTATCAAGCTTAGTTTTCTTGAGTTGTATTAAAAAAATAGTCATTTTCAATACACATGCTCTCCCACCATGAGAATGACTGTTCTAAGTTTACCATTCAATTCTTCTGCTAACAGTACCCTTTTCTTAAACATATTCCTCACACCTTTATGATGGAAAAATTCCAATTTATGATAATGCAATGTGACATTACAAAAGATTGCTCTAATAAATTTTGGGCGAGTTTTTACATAAGTAAAATGTCTCCATAATATATTATGACATTTCCTGCCACATTAAATTCACTTTTATGGTTTTGACTTCTTAAAAAATTTTTATTTGCTTTTCACAAAATCACATTTAATGTAGTGAGGCACCCCACAGTCTTTGGATTAAAGCTGCAGGGCCTGAGATTTAAATAATACTCTACTAAAACAGTCACAAAATTATGAATAAAATTTTCTTATTCTAAATAATCATCTTTACTAAGACTACTTAACATTTATTATCTTAAAATACTTTAAAGCCATTTTTAGAAGTAAAGAAATTCAGCACCTTTATTAATAACTTGGAGGCAGCTGCCACGGAGGCCTGTGGTGTGGTCCCCAGGACACGGACGTTGGAGGAGGGCTCTAGGCTGAACCTAATAAACTCTGCTACTTCCTTTGCCAATTCTTTCTTGAGTTCTGTCACTTCCTTTTGAATTCTAATTTATTTTGCTCTTTCATTTCTTACATAATTTTTTAATGTATTTTATCTCACTCTGAAAAAATACAGTGCTTCAGACCTGCTTTTTGAGTACATCTTTCTAGTACGCTTTTACTGTTATTTTACTCCTTATTCTTGTTCCTTATAATACCTTATGGCATCAGACCCATTGCTCATTGCTAGGTGAACTTAGTTCTCCTGAATTTTAAGAAGGAAACTTAGTTCAGAAAAACTTTATTCATTCATTCATTCATTCATTCATTTCCTGTAGGCCGTGGGGTTTGTTTCTGTTGTTGGTTGTTTGCTTTTTTTTTTTATCCTCACCATTGTGAAAGAAAAACTGAGAGAAACACCAAGTGATTGGTCTCTCATACTGCCCTAACCAGAATAGAACCCCAACTCAGGCATGTGCCCTGACAGGGAATGGAACCCACGACCTTTTGGTTTACTGGATGACGCTCCACCTGACTGAGCCACAGCAGCCATGGCTGGCTCGAAAAGCATTTATAATTTTGTTGGTTAAAAATACAGCAGCTTGCTTTCAGGGGTTTTCTGACTGTTGCCCTCTGCTGTCATCGATAGTTCAGACCTTCTCT
Organism: Carollia perspicillata; assembly: GCA_004027735.1. Lineage (NCBI taxonomy): Eukaryota > Metazoa > Chordata > Mammalia > Chiroptera > Phyllostomidae > Carollia > Carollia perspicillata. Next base: position 6,935 of record PVKM010007838.1, on the reverse strand, counting down.
TTCCTTCTTCACTGCCCCTGTGCTGCTAAATTTCAATTGTGCTCCCAGACCCAAAGTGAAACTGATAGGTTAGATTTGAGATTTTATGCAATTAAACCACCCTGGATCCTGTGGGCTTTCCTCTGAAACCCTGTTTCCTAGCCATCGAAGCTGTGTGACCTTGGACGACCTGCTCTGCTCTTCTGTGCCTTGTTTCCCCATTCATAATACAGAAAATGTGACAGAGTAACGAGTTTTCATTCAAGGTGGTTAAAACATTGACACACAGTAATCACTTTTTGAATATTTGCTTGATAAGCAAAATATCCATCTGCACTTTCTTTACAAACTCATCTTTAAATTGTAGAAGCTCTCAGATCAACTGATCACAACTATCCACAAGTTGTGAGACTTTAGGTCTGTGATAGACTTTGTCACATAGACTTGAATAGACTTCAGGAAGTCTATTCAAGCGTTAACCATAATGAAAGATTTAATTTACCCAGTCAACATACCTCACACTATTTTGGTTATTAATAAAAGATTCAAGAGAAAGAAAGCTGTTCACTGTCATCCTACAAAGAACAGAAATGTCCCTTGTCTCTGGTGTTGAGTCATTTCTCATTGCATCTGTTTTGCTTTTTTTCCCCCCTCCTGAGGCTGACTTTATTTGTACTTCTCAACACCTGGTACAGTTAAAAACGGTGGCAAACAATCTTTTCAGAAAGAGCTTGGAAAAACTTTCCTTAAAGGTTTTTAAAAGCCCTGGCATTTTAAAAGGATTTTGGAATTTTCACTTTTTTATAGCTTATGATTACTGCTGCGAATTTCCATTGTCTATAGTAAGAGCGTGCCACTTCTTTAACCTGCTGAATCATAGTTTTTTCCTTTTTAAGAAATTTTGCTTTAAGACATATGAATTCAAAAAAAGCTACCCAATCAGATTTTTGGAATTTCAGTTGCCAAAAAATATTTTTCTACATCAACCTACAATTCGTCTAGAAAAAAAAAATGACACAAAATAAGGATGTGGCAGGGGAACGCATTACAACTAAATGTAATGTGTGATCCTTGGTCGAATCCTGAGCCAGAAAATCTTTTTTCTTCTTGTTCTATAAAGGAAATTATTGGGAATATTGATGAAATTTAGATAATGTCTCTAGATATTAATTTTTGTATCAATTTTCCTGATTTAGTAACTCTACTATAATTATGTAAGAGATGAATTTAAAATATTTGGGGTAAAGAGGCATCATGCCTGCAACTAACTCTCAGAGTTCAAAGTAAGAGATCACGTGAAAGCAAATATGATGAAATGTCAACATTTGGGGACTCTCGGTGAAGGTTACATGGGAATTCTTTGTAGTATTCTACAACTTTAATGAAAGTCTGAAATTGTTTCAAAATAAAAATGGTTTTTAAAAGTTGGGGGTTGTGGGCAAAAAGAAAGTAAGATTAATGTCCCTGAGGGTCACTTTGAGCACTTACAGCATTACCAAATCCTATACCTGGAAAGCAAAAACTTTATTTCAACAGAAAAGTTGGGGGCTTAGAGTGCTTCAAATATTTGGCTAGGAAGGCCAGTACAAAATCACTCCCTAAAGAAGTACTCACTTGGAGTTCTGATTCAATATACTGCCATTCCATATTAGCAGAATCAATGACATCCTAGTAAGCTAATAACTCAGGCTAAGGCCTTTTAAAATAGCAGGCACTCTCAGCTTGGCAAAGATGAAGCTGAATTATTATGCTCACTGTGTGCGGCAACCGTATTTATAATCCGTTGGTGGGATTTAGGCTGGTATAATCTAGTACAATCTTTCCAAGGAGCAAATCAGGTAGTATCACATTTTAAATGCTCATACCCTCTGACTCAGCAATTCTACTACTAGAAATTTCTCCTAAGGAAATAGGGGGTTGAGTGAACAAAGACGTATATTCAAGAATATTTACTCTGTCATAGCAAAAGACATAAGACATTATGTCTCCATCAGAAGATTGAATAAATTATGGTTTATCCATATAAAAGAATATTCTTCAACCATCACAGAGTATGAGATAAATGACAGAGAGCTATGTCCCTATATCTTAAATGAAAATGAGGTTGCAGCATAGTATGTATAGTATGTATAGTATGATCCTGTGTTTATTTGCATTACTTATTTACATTTAAATTGGAAATATGGCATAGGCAGTTTTTAAAGATTGAAAGAACATATGCCAAAAAAATTGCGGGTAGGGAGTTAAGAAAACATATATTGCAATATCCAAGGCAGACTACGTAATTTGCAGGGCCCAGTGCACAATGAAAATGTGGAGCCCCTCATTAAAAAATCAAGAATTTCAAGATGATGACAGCAGAGTATTAAGTGGATACCTTCTAAGTGTAGGGCCTTGTGCAATAATATAGGTTGCATTGCCCATGATGCTGGCCCTGGCTATATACTACACTAGACACTTAGATGTATGCTACACTATCCTACACAAGATAGGGCAAAAGTAGGTATACAGTTGTTCATATGGAAAATGATACAATAATTAATAAATAATAATACAAGAGTAAGCTGTTTCGCATACAAATGTAAACCTACTTTTGCCCCACCTTGTAAATTATAGTACAAGGTAAGTGCCAGGATATAAAACACGCTCAGTGGTAATGTATGGATGAATGGGTGGAAATATACATGTTGTCTATTTCCCCCCACACACACAGGCACACATACATCTTTGTTATTTGGGGGATTATAATAAGTGAAATACTTTGTGATAAATGCAATCCACAGTGTGTTCGAATTATTCCTAAAAGAAGCTAGCATGCTAATAATGCTGAGATCAGAGATTTTCCAGTGGACCCTTTGGATCACTTTGCATGCCACGAGAGTGCCTCCAAGAGGACTGACAGAGAGTCAATGAGGAGACAGGGATGTGCAGCTATCAAGAGAGATTTTTGTGGCCTTTAAAGAGGTTTCACGATAGTGTCATCAGGACAGAAAAACATGATGAGTAGTTTTTTCCCTCCTTTTATGTGGCAAGTAGAAGTGTAAGAAAAAAAATAAGAAAAATTATAGACAGGAATTTTCTATCTCTAGAAATTAAATAGCTCTTCTAGGCTACCTAGGTATCAGTAGGTATTTTTTCTATTGCTCTCGATGACTCTATGATATCCTTGAATATCCAAATAATAGTATTACTAGTCGTAAGTTGACTTGAGCTGTCTGCAACTTAAATGTCTCTTCTGATGCTTCTATTTATAAGTAGAACTAAAAACCTGGCAAGTCTAATTTGGGATCAGCATGGTAGCTTATGTTCTGCGATTTAAAACATCAGGGTTTGATTAGGCAGATCTTAGGGTAGTAGCCAAAAGGCAAGAGAACATGACATTCTAATATCTAATGGACTCTGAGTAAGATTGTCTAACACTTATCAGTCTCTGATTCATATTAGTCAAGAGGACGGCAACTTTTAATGCTACCTAATGAGTGATGGGATAAGCACGTAGGTAAAAGGACAAGGGTTTCCAGGACATTAAAGGATTTGTTGCTAAAGTTTTCTTTTGAAGTCCGCCATAAGGTAGTCAGTGGTGACTCGGTCTAAATGACACACCAGGAGTTACAGACCTTTGACCTCATAGGCATCTGGAGAATCTGTTGAAACTATTTGCTTAGTTCTCCAAGAGACTTCAGGGTTTTGTATAACATAGTGACAGATCTATTAATAGAAAGTGATAAATCCTATGAGGTAGCATGTATTTCAAGACCACATTCTGTGCCTTAAAAGTGTTCAATCTTGTACTATTTTTAATTCATTTTCTAGAACTATATGTGTATACATGGTACCACATGTCACATGTAATCTATGCCCAGTGATAGGGAAAAACAATTAATAAATATATCAGAGTCCTCATTCTATGTGATTATCCAAGCCAGTCAGTCATCTGTCCTAGGATATCAGTTCTGTCTTCACTAAAGTTATTAAAATCACTCATATTCACGAGGCTTAATTTTCAGCAGTCTGACTAGCCTACTATTCTCAAATTTCAAAAGAGGACCCAAAATCCAGGTATCAGACATTAGTGAACAAGGAATCTATCATTTTCACAGAAGTAAAAAATAGAAAAAGCTCTATTTAATGTATTTGCCCTTTGTTATCTCCATAGATACTTAATTGCTTCTACCTTAAATACTATAATAACTTTTTCCTTTAAAAGATATTATGTGCATACATGTGTCTGACATGAAGAACTTGCTAGTGATATCCTCCGAAGACTGAATGGGTTATGATTTAAGAAATACCGAGTTCACCAGTAATGAATGTGTTGTACTGAATGAGAACACTGAGGTGAAAATTCAAACACAAAATAAGTAGTTGAACTAGATAACATCTGTGATGTCGTCCAACTCTGAGACATAAGGAATCTGAAACAATTTTTCTGGGTTTTGAACAGGGCAAAGGATGGTAACAGGGAGAACGCAGAGGAGGCAAATGAGGCACTGTGAAGATATCCTATTTAATCAACACAACTTGCCATTGATTGAACATGGAATACAAAAGAAAAAGGATGAAGAATTTAAAAAAAAAAAGTTTTTAGCTCAAGAAATGGAGTAGCCCCATTAACAGAAATGAGACAGAATTAAGAATTAACAGGTTTTTGTTTTCATTACTTTTATTGTGAAGGGATCCCCCTGAACAGGATAACTAAAAAGAGGGAACTTAACTCCGCATTTCTGTTGTTTGTTGGTATCAGAGATGATGTCAGGAGATCAGTCCAGATGTGGTGGGTGGCCCCACTCCTGGCTAGACCTCTGAAGACATGGCCCTGAGGAGGAGGCTGGTAGAGGGAAACCAGAAAGCCTGGTAAATGGGTTGGAATTCAGGAGCAAATCAAGAACCATTAATAGAGACATGTCCTGCCTCTTTGGGAATTGACTCAAGAACTGGGACAGGCCTGAACCTTCAAGGAGCTAGAGAAGCCAGTGGAAAAGGATATGAGATTTAAGCTAACAAAGAACTCAGAACAGATTTCACAGACTCAACGAAGCCAGTCTTTTAGAAGAATGTCATTAGGAAAATGCTACTTGAAAAACCTCAAGAAAAAAACTAGAGGCAGAAAGAAACCCAGGAAAACTTTGCAAAAATCTATTCAGAAAATAAAATGCAATTGGATATTACTGGCCTGTAAATTCTGTCCTTGAAACATTATTTGGTATGTTTTTTGAGGAAGTGCTATTATTTTGAGGAAGCTGTTATTTTACAGTTGCTACTACTTTAAAATTTTGCATGACATATCATCTATTAACGTGATGTCTAATTATGCTTATTTTAACTCTGTCTGTACCTTAGGCTGAAACCAGCTTATGAGAGCTGTTAGACCAGATCTAGTAGCTCTCAAAATACACTCCAGGAACCAGTACCATAAGTATCAAGTGAGCACATTAGAAATTCAAATCTTCAGATGATTTCCCAGGGTTACTAAATCAGAAACTGGGAATGCACTTCCAGTCAAGATGGCAGCATAGGTAAACATGGCTGGCTTCCTCCCACAACCACATCAAAACTACAACCAAACTATAGAACAACCATCACTCAGAGCTGTCAGATACTGAGTTGAATGGAAGTCCAACAACTACAGAAGTAAAGAAACCACATCCATCCAGACTGGTAGGAGGGGCAGAGATGCAGAATGAGCTGGTCCCACGTCCACATGTGGTGAATAAAAATTCGGGAGCAATACCTTGGGAGCAAGAAGTCCCAGCTCCACACCAGGACCCCCAGCCCAGTGTTCTACTGCCAGTAAGATGAGTTCCCATAACTTCTGGCTGTAAAAACCAGCAGGAACTGAGTCAGTGGAAGAAACTCCTGGAGTCCCAAGCAGTTCCTTTTAAAGAACCACACATGGACTTATTCAGACTTACTCCCTCTGAGCTCCAGCACTGAGGTAGCAGCTTGAAGGGCACCAGTGGAATACAGGGGGAAACTGAAGTGTCTGGCATCAAGGCAAGAGCTGGGGGACAGTTTTCTCCCAGACAGAAAGGCAGGCAGAGGCCACTGTCCCTTTCCAAAACCTTCCCCCAACAGAGACACAGAGCCTGCCATATCTGAGACTCCATCAACTTTGCTAACACCGTTTGCCCCACCATGGAGATCTCCTGAGACTCTGTCTCACCCAAGCTGTTAACAGAGACTTTTCCATGTGAATGGCTGGTCTTGGCTCATGCTTCACAACTTCCTAAATCCTCTTTTTTAAAAAAAAAATCAATGTATGGTTGTCTCTTGTGCATCCCCTGCTGGGAACTGGCCTGCAACCCAGGCATGTACCCTGACTGGGAATTGAACCACAATCCTTTGGTTTACAGGCCCACGCTCAATGCACTCAGCTACACCAGCCAGGGCCCTAAATCCTCTTAAACAAGCAACAGCTGGCCTCAGTGAGCCCCCCCAGCCCCTGTACTTCTTGCTAAGTGAGCCAGGTGTGGCACTAGCAGCAACCAGCATAGATTCACAGCTTGGCTTCACCTGGGAATCATCAAGTCCAACACAAATAGCAGCCATATGATTGCTTTATACCTAATGCAGTGTGGCCCCAGACAGAACACAGAGGGGAGCTGACCTTGGCCTGCACCACCTGGGAAATCCCAAGCCTGCACACCCAGTGGACAGCTGCAGATCACAATGGAGCACCACCACCCTGCTCCTACACAGCTGATCCTCCACAAGGGATGGAGGTTGATGGTTAGTGGTCAGAGCCAGTCCTTGCAAGTGACTGGCTTGGGTATATCCCTCACATTAACCTGCTGACAGCAATCAAGGCTCAACTACAAGAGGACTGGGGACTTGGGCACACCTCAAGTATCACCAAGCTTGGGTGATAGAGAAGACTGTGCCACTGGACCCTATAGGACACCTACTACATTAGGTCACACTACCAAGACAGGGAGTTATAGCAGTTCTACCTAATA